>PVJH01048681.1:0-10670 GCA_004026705.1 Nesogale talazaci
TTCCCGGGAAAGGAGGCCTCCAGGCCAGCTCTGCAAACCATCCTTGCTGACAAGCAGGCGGCCAGGGGCTGCCACCCCGCTTCTTGCAGACACAGCCTGCAGCCCTGGTCAGGCCCCAGGGACATTTTCCTTCGGAGCTCCATCAGCTCCCGTGGGGGTTGGAGGGGGACACAGTCCTCCTGGCGGCCTAGCCAGGGGCTTCCAGTCCCGATCCTGACACCACCCGGGAGCCCCCTCTGGACACACCCTCCCCCAGCCTCACCTCGCCCATCCGTGGGTCCCACACCACCACCCACCCACCCACCAACACGTTTCCTAATCCGCTGGCAGATGCAGACCCAGGCTACAAAGCCAGGCTGTCACCACCTTGTAACCAAACTTAGTCACAACCCATTTAGAGAAGTTCCCAGCTGTGAAGGGGGAGGGAAAATGCCGAGGCTAGGAGGAGAGCTTCTCCGGGGACCATCCCTCCATCCCAACGTTCTGGAATCCCACCATGGGTCTGGCAGGTCTTGCAGTCTGTCCCCTGGCCATCAGAGTAGACTGGCCATCTTCAAATACACGCGCGAGGTGGGTGCCTATCTACAGAGGCGGACCCCACAGCCTCCTGCGACCCCGGGGTCTCTGAGTGGTACAGTTAAAGCGCTCCACGGCTGACTAAAAGACCAGAGATTCAAGTCCCCTCCCCTCCAGGGTGCCTTGGACAAAAGGCCTGGCTGGAAAACTGGCCCCCCCAAACCCACGTGAGTCATACAACAGAACCAACATGCAGACAGCTATCTCTTCTCTTTTTCCCTTTCTTGGACTGTTGACCAAGACAGAGCACTGGTAGCTTGGGGCTTCTGCCCCAGGGCTTCGAGGTCAGCAGTTCAAAGCCACTTAGCAGCTGTGGGAGGAAGACAAGATTTCCTCCTTTGGTACAGTTACAGTCTAGAAAACTCACAGGGGCAGCCCTGCCCTGTCCTGGAGGGTGGCTGTGGACCAGAAACAACTCCATTGCCCTGAGTGAGCTGACCAAGAGGGGAATCCGGAGTCACGGCCACACCGAGGCACTTTCCAGAAGAACATGGAACTCGGGACAAACCGCTGAGCCCCAAGGAGCTCCGGCTGCCAATGTGGAGGTCGGTGGTCCACACCCACCAGCCGTTCCACGGAAGACAGACGTGGCGGCTGGTCTGTCACAATCCCAGCCCGGGAAACGGTGCTGGGCAGTTCTACTCCGCCCCACGGGGGAGCGGACTTCCTGCCACTGGTCTGTTTGTTTTTGTTTTGTGTCTAATTCCTTCCACGCCTAGGCCCCCGTGGCATCCCACCCAAGTCGCCACGGTGGTCCTTTGCAGTGATGGGACAGGGGGCCACAGTGCAGGGGCAAGTTCTCTGCTTTAAAGGAGATGAGGGAAGCCCCGCCCTTCAGCTTCTTTGTGCTCTTGCTGGGGTTACGGGATTGCATATATATATATATATATATATATATATATATTAATAAAAAAGTTATACGACTTTAATTAAGCACGCTTATTAAAAGGGCGAGCTATTTGGAGAGGCCGTGTTTGTGCTGCAGGCACATTCCCCAGCGCGCTGTGGAGTGTCTGCATCCGCCCGCCCGGGGCCATTTTTAATGCACAAATAAATCCGCACCTGACGTGCTGACAGACGCTTATGCAGTGTGGCAGCCAACACAAGTAAACACAGGGGCAAGTTTTAACCTCCTGCCATCACCCAGCCTTCCCTGCAGAGCCCGGCTCAGGTGTACACAAGCGTTGGCAACACCCCTGCATCCAGCGAGGCGTCTTCCTGTCCTGGAACACGTCCCTGGAGCGTGGGGGCCCAGAGAGCCTGGCACAGGACAGCAGGGAAGACAAGGCACCCTGCCTATTTCCATCCTGCTGACACCAGCTACCACACAACGACCGGGTGCCCCTCGCCCCGCCCGGCCAGCAGAGCCCCGCCAGGTGCCTTCCCCAGCTCTGGCCAATGTGGGCAGAGAGTGGGGCGGGTGCGGGGAGGAGAGGTCGTTACTAGAGAGCGGAGGGGGACTCGCTGGTCAGTCCCCAGACTTCGGCCCTTAGTCACCATCCATCCGATTGCGACTCATGATGACCTTACTATGTATGGTTTGGGGCAGAGGGACTCTGGGGGGAGGCAGGTCACCTGGCCTTTCTTGTGTGTGCGTTTGGGGGGGTTCCAGCCATCAGGCTTCTCACTCTTCATCGAGCGCTTAACATCTGTGCCAGCCAAGGGTCACTGAAACCCCTGTGCCTGCAGTTGTCAGGTGCCACCTGGGGACCACAGGGAGACGAGTCTCCCGGCACCCTCGCAGCACTCTGTTGCTGTGGGTTCCAGCGGCTCATTCCCCCACCTGAAGAGCCTCCTCCCATCCTCCTCGCCTGTTCCCGGTGAGAAAGCTCTGCTAAAACCCACTCTGGAGCAGCGTCACCACTGGCCTTCGACGTGCCAGGGACACAGCTTCCAGGGCACGGCAGCCCACAATTAAGCACATGCCGACGGGCTCCTGGCCTTCAGCTGCCGTAAGCGCTCATCATCTCTGGCTTCTCACGCTCTCTTAGTTCAGGGGTCGGCAAACTCTTGAGACCGAAGAGCCGAGCCTGTCTCTCCTAACAGCTTGAAGAGTACTCGGGAGCCTGACATAGGTTTTCCAAACAAACGAAATCACCGTGTTCTGCAAGGATCACCTTCCAATGTTTCCCAGGTGACTTCAGAGCCGCACATTCATGCCGAAAGAGCCGCCGAAGGCTCGCGAGCCATCGGCTGGCTTACTTAGTTCACCGAAGTGATGGTGTGTCGTGTGGTGTCTCCAAGGTTGCCGAGTGCCGGAAAGTAAGGGTGTTCCTTTGAGGGCAAAGGCACCCCTGATTCAAGTCATGGTATCTCCTTTTCTTTTGTAAATCATATTATTGGGAGCCCATGAAGCTCTTATCACAATCCATACATCCATCCATTGTATGCAAAGCACCTTTGTACATTTGTTGCCATCATCATTCTCAACACATTTGCTTTCTACTTAAGCCCTTGGTATTCACTCATTTTCCCTTCCCTCATGAACCCCAAAATTTATACATATCATACACTGTCCAATGCCTCCCTTCATACACTTCCCTGTTGTCCATCCCCCGGGAAGGAGGTTATGTATAGGTCCTTATCATTGGTTTCCCCTTTCTACTCCACCTTCCTTCCACCCTCCCAGTATCGCCACTCTCACCGCTGGTCCTGAAGGGATCATCTGTCCTGGATTCCCCATGTTTCCAATTCCTATCTGTACCAGTGTACATCCTCTGGTCTAACTGGATTTGTAAGGCAGAATTGGGATTATGATAGTGGGCAGGAGGAAGCATTTAAAGTTGCATGTTTCATCCTTGCTACACTGTAACCTGACTGGCTCATCTCCTTCCCACGACCCTTCTGTAAGGGGATGTTGCTTCACCTACAGGTGGATTTGGGTCCCCAATCTGTACTCCCCCTCATTTATAATGATAAGATTTTAGTTCTTTGGTGCCCAATACCTGACCCTTTCAATACCTCCTGGTCACACAGCAAGTCATGGTATTTTCATTAACTTGTGAATGAGTCCAGTTTGACTAGAGAAACAAATTCATAGACACTTTTATGTGTATAAGAAAGAACTTTGTAGAAAGAATAAGTGTAAATTAAAAAACATCCCAGCCCAGTCCAAATCAAGTCCATAAGTCCAATATTAACCCATATGTCCAATACAGGTCTATAAATTACTCTTCAGACTCAAGCAACACATGCAATGATGCCAACTGCATGAAGATCACAGGCCAGTGGGTGAAAAGTCTTGTGGATCCAGTGGGGGTGGTAGCATCTCCGGGCTGGCATCCGTCTGTCTCCACATAGCTCCTCAAGCTCCATCAGTGTCACTCCAAGTGGTTTATCAACAGAAATGCCAAGAAGAAAGAGTGTGTGTCCACCTCCAGGGAGGAAGACAGGAGTTTCCAGAATCCTCAGGAGGCCATGCAATCTGACCTCTGGTCCTGAAGAAGCTGCGTGGAGACCCCTGCCAGCGCTGAGATGTTTCCATCACCACTGGATCCACCTCATTCAGCCAAATTAAATAAATAAAACCAAAAACCCAACATCAGCCTTGAACTAGAGCCTACACATTTCAGATTTACAGCCCTCTATTACGATTGCTGATGAAACAGCTGTCACTTCTTTATGGATAATATTCAAATGCCAAGCTCATTGCCGTGGAATGGATGCTGACTCAAGGGGACTCCCTGGGACAAGAAAGGGCTACCCCGTGGGTTTCAGAGACTGCCACTCTCCGTGGTGGTTTCAAACTCCTGACCTTGCAGCTAGCAGCCCAGGGCGTAACCCCCTCCTCCACCAGGGCTCCTCAGGTAGGAGCTGCATCCAAGTTTCCTAAAACCTAAACGTTGTCTCTTCACTAAACTCACTGCTGTTGAACCCATTCTGGCCCCCATCAGCCCCAGGGGGCAGAATACGACTGCCCTAGGGGGTTCTGAGGGTGTCCGTCCTTAGTGGAGCAGAAAGCCTCCATCCTCCTCCCTCGCGGCGGCTTGAACCACAGATCTTGCGGTTAGCATCCTAGCGCCTAACCTGCTACCCCACGCCAAGACAGAAACAGTTGACTCCGGGAGACGAGGTCAAATGAACACAGAAGAATCCCGCCGTGGGTGAAAGACCGAATGAGGGGGCCTTTGTGGACGCTGACAAGTCAACCCTTTGCCAAGCTTGACACCGGGACCTTCTGATATTCCCCACCACCACCACCTTCCCCCGCCCCGGAGTTTGGGACAAGCTTGACATCAGTAATGTCATCATCCCCACCTTCCCCTTCTGTGTCACTTCCATTGACTGTCCCCCTCCTGGGCTGACTGGACATGTCACAGTTGTGGTAAGAAGAGCAAGGTCCCCCAGGACTCTTGAGGGTCACGCTTTCTCTCCGGCCTAGCAAAGTCCAGCCTGGCGAAAACATCTCTCACGGGCAGCCAGCAGAACTTCTGAGCCCCTGTCAGGAGTGCACACTCCCCATCCCCCTGGTTTAGGGAAAGCGCTGCCTTGTGATGATTCGGACTAGTCGGCGAGCTGAAAGGTCAGATGTTAAAAACCACTGAGTGGCCCCAGAAGAGACGTCCAGGGTCTGCTGCTCAGTGGTCTGACCAGTCTGGCAGGGCGGGCATGAGTCAGCATGAACCCACAAGTGTCCTAGGAAGCCGATACCGACCCTTCATACTGAAGTGGACACTGCCCGACCTATCTTTTCCCAGCCTCCCTCACCGGGACGGCAAGAATCCCTCCCGATGGGACCCAGGCAGCCCCAACTTTGAGCCTGCAACAATGGGTGGCAGCCTCGGTACTCCGTGTCTGCAGGTGGCCTGACCCCACCACATCCAGGAGTCTGCACACCAAGCAGGGACACTGATGCCACCACTGGACCCACTCTGCAGAGTCTGGGACACACTCCTGACTTGCAGGGCCCCAAGCCAGGCCCTCCCCCCACTCGGGAAGATACTGGGTCGTGTAAACGCTCTCCGCGTCCACCTCCACCCAGCATCCATTAGCCTGGGTTGGTTCCTGGGGCTCATCAACAAGAGCCCTGAAGGACTTGGGGCTCCACCAAACCCCAGCTCTGTCTGACACATGGACATTTCACAGCACCTCTCCCAAGCTGCTGCAGGGGGGGTTGGGTCCGTGGGTCTGCCTTAATGAGCTTTAAAACTTTCCGCTGCTGTAAAAGGTGTGCCCAGAAAATAAATAAATAAAAGGTGTGCCCAGAAACATCAATTTCATGGGAGGGTAGGGGGCTGGATCTGCACAACATCAAGACACCCATGGAACTGGTCCCCACCTCCAGAAGTAGAGCATTCCCAGCACCCCAGAAACCCTCCTTTGTCTATCCCACCCCCACCCACCCCTGACCGCGTTTTCCCCTCCATCGCTGAAAGCTCTAACCAGGCGGCCAACACCACTGATCTTTGGGGCTGTTTGTGAGCTTCATGTAAATAACGAAGTGTAAATAACGTGTATGCGTGCCTGTGTGCGTGCCTGCCTGCCTGCCTGATTCAACGTGATGCTTGGGAAGGTCACCCACGCACACCTCTGTATGCAGCTGTCTCACAGTACCGCGATCCCACCGAGGGCCCCTGCCCCTCAGCCCTGGATCCATTCCACAGCTTCTTGATAAGCACTGGGGGGGTTCTAGCTTGGCGCGATTAGCACACACACACTGCAGCAAGCCTTCTACTGCATCCCCGGGGGTGTCCTGTGAACCTGCTTCTGCTGGGTTTATGCCAGGGCTCACCACACAGGCACATGCTCAATTTTCACATTCCTCAGGGGAGCCTCCAAAAGCTGAGGGTGGGGGAGTCCCAATCCCTCTCCAACCCACTGTGCCCAGAAACTGTTTGAAGCCCCTTCATCCTGCCCCCAAATAAATAAATGTTAAGGTTCCCAACACGGGCACGACTCACAGACATCAAGTCAAGGCCGACAGGGAGGCACTATGGGACAGGGTTGACCAGACTGTGACTATGGGAATATAAAGTGTCTCTTTCCTCCCGTGAAAGGGCTAGTGGTTTCAGACTGCTGACCCTGCAGTTATCAGCCTAACCTGTAACTGCTCCGCCATGGGGGCTTGTGAATCCTTTTTTTGTTTTTGTTTTTTGTTTTGGGGGCATCATTGCCCTCTGGTGGTGGGAGTGGGAGGCCCAGCCTTGCTGCTGGATTTGAACCTCCAACCCAGTGGGCCGCAGTCCCGTGCACAACCACTATGACACCGGGGCTCAGCCGGAGAATCCTTTTTAAGTGAGCCTCCAGGACAATGTTTCCCTACAGGCATGAGCCCTCCACTGAGGTAGAGGAAGAACAGCGAAGGAAGGGGGGTATGGGTGGAGGTGAGACGCCTACAGTGCTGGATTCTCCTCCTGGAATGGACCCCGAGACAGAGGAAGGAAGCCCCTTGGGTTTGGTCGCTCTCTGCCTTGGTCACATGGCTGCAGGCGGGTCCCGGTGAATGTCAAGGGCACAGTTGGAACGTGACTTCTGACCTCTTCACCTTTCCATCCCAGCAGTCAAGAACCAGCTGCCAAGCACGGACCCGTCCCGCAGGGAGAATGCTTTCCCCAGCCCCCGAGACAGGATGTGTGTTTGGACTCGGACGAGGTGCCTGAGTGCCCCATGCAGCCAGCAGTTACTTAAATTGGGTCAAGAGGGCCGGGCACGGTGGGGATCAGGGTAAATTGAGAGCGCATGTGCAGTCTCCCCGGGTCATCCATCACTGCGTCCACCCGCTGATTCCTGCCAGATGCAGAAACCAGTCCCCGGTTGCCAGCCTTACTGACTCCGAGGGGGCCGCTGCAACACTGGGTCTTGACGAGATGCTGCAGTTTGCCACGTGGGCTAACAGAGACGGCCGTGGCAACCAAGCCAAAGACACATGCAAGTGGACCAGGCCCTCGTGGGCCCCTGGCAATCGTCTGTCTCGTTGGCCGGCTGACGCAGGCCGGACTTCCATCCGAGCACACTTGGAACTGGAGTCAGGATCCAAGCGGCTTCTCGCCTCTGTGGAGACTCTGCCTCTGTACCCCTGACCCTCTCCACTCCCCTGATTAAGTCATCATGCAGCCCTGAGCCCCGAGCATCAAGCACACCTCCGGCAAGGTGTCTCCTCTTGAAAGTGAATAAGACTCTGTTTTCTTTCCCCTCCATCTGGCCATTAAGGGCCATGGGAGTCTGGCAGGTCACTCGCTCTGGCCCAGCCCTCATTCCACCTGGCTGGGGCCATTTCCATTGGCCACACCTGGAGCGGTTAAGCTTGAAAAACTACTTATTCCTGAAGAGAGTCAGCCCCCTATCAACTACCAGACCTACTTTGCAACCACCCCCATCTCCCGAATAGCACCGTGGGCTCTCTGCCTCTTCTCAGCGGCCAACACCCTGACGGCCCTCCGCTCACACGCACGGACACATCGGCACACCAGGCCACCTCAGAAGACACACACACAAGCTACCCTCACACAGCATACACACCCCACTGCCCTGAGACTCATACCCACGCACACAGGCCCTCGATAAGAGGAATTGGGAAGGATAACCCCACCACAAACATTAGCGGGGGGGCGGGGGGGGGGGGAGAGACACCCAGTTCCCTGTGCCTGGGTTGGGGCCAGCACACATAGACAAAAGATAAAGTCTGTCTGGATAAAGTGACCAGACAGCCCGCTTTTTAACAATTTAATAACATCACACGGCGTTTTAAAATTAAAGTAAACCTATTACAATACGATTTTGGCGTTCTATGAACATTTTTGTTGCTTCATATGGGCCAAATTTTTTTATCAAGAACCCCACCCCACCCCCCATCCCCTGGTCAATGATGTCCTGCTTAAAATCTGTTCACTTTAACTCTGATCATGCCTGACAAGCACCCTCAGTTCCAGACCGATTTCCCAGGACTCGGCCACTTCAGAAGCCCAGCCCTCAGCGGGGGCGGCAACCCTGGGAGCGCTTCCCCAGGCCGGTGTGATCTCATCAGCCCCAAGGCAGGTTGAGACAGGTGTCGCCAGACAAGGAAGCAGGCCGGCGGAGGTGCTGAAGCCACCTGGGTCAAGGGCAAGTGGGAGGCGGGAGGGAAGGCCCATTCAGAGACTAAGCCTCTAAGCCTATGTGAGCCTGCTTCCACGGAGTGGCTACGTGTCATCTGGCAGCCGTGGCAATTATTCAATAAATTAATAACCTCGGTGCTCAATAAACATGAACTCCGCACCAGACCCTTGACGTCATGGGCTCCCATAATTCTTACAACAATCTTCTAAGGCTCAATGGAGGAGAGACTTAAGGAGGATAAACAACGTGCCAAGGATGTGGCCACGTGGACTCGCTTCAGCGATTCTCCGGCGAGGACTTGGGGGAGGGGGAGTGGGGGTCAGGGGGTCAGGATGGAGGTGGGGGAGGCAGCCCTCAACAACCCAACGCAGGTTGAACTCCAACTAAGAGGGAAGGGATTCTCTTTTAATCACTCATTCAATGCATCGTTACGGCTGAGACCACGCACTGCAGAACCAACACAAGCCCCACCATTCCCCCCTTCCCAGCACACGCAGGCCCCCAAGACATCGCTCTCACTGAGCAATCACCTCACCATTCTCCTCCAAATGCCTCCTCCCCAGGGAACACACACTCCCTGCCTCCCAAGGGTCCAGTCGAAACTTTGTAATTGCTGCTGGCAATGTGATCCCAGAGATAAGGACTCTACGTTTAATTTTATTTTAAGAATATACATGGTCCATCTGTAGACAATGGGATATCCCCTCACAGAGGGGTCACGGGGAAGGAATGAGTTGACCAGGCTGCAGTAAAGCATCGGTGAAACACACACTATCCTTCTGATCCCTGGAGGCGTCCTCACCCCCCACTACCATGACCCCAGTCCTGCCTTTCACTGGGGGTTAGACTGGGGGAGCGTGTGCACAGCGACAGATAAAGATAAGAGCTCATGTCACACGGAATCCAGGAACAGGAATGGGAGTGGAATTAACAGGAGGGTAAGGTGGAAGGTGGGGTGAGGAGGGGAGAAAGGGAGGACAACAGAAACCGTGGGGGAAGGGAGATAGTGGTGAGTGTCAGATATAAAAACATCAATTTATTATTTATTAAGGGACCACAGGGAGACACAATAGAAAGTAAATGTCTAGAAAATGATGATGGCAACATATGTATAAATGTGCCTGACACAACTGATGTATAAATTGTTTAAAGAGCTCTAAAATCTCTCAAGAAAATTATATTTTTTAAAAAACTGATAAAAAATACACCTGCAAAATAAGCCACCTATTCAACCCTTCCAGTATGAATAACCCAGTGACACTGGTGAGAATCGTCAAGTTGTGCAGCCTTCTCCACGCTCCTTCCCCAAGATGTCCCTCCCTCATTACCACACGCCCCTTCCCGCCAGAGGGTCTTATCGGACCTTTCAAGTTGCTGCTGCTGTCACTCGGCTACTATAGAGAGAAGACTCCCAAAAGCATAATGCTCAGGGAGGACCCTTTTGTCCTAGGTAAGTGAAACCACAGATTGTTTGCTTTTAAGAAGGCCTCGGGGGTATTTTTGGCTTACGTTTCAAAAAAAAGTATCTCAGGTTATAGTGTCCTGAGTCTCCAGTCGGCCCCAAGGACTCCAGAGAAACTGGGGTCCATGAGAATTTTAAATTCTGTTCTGCACCTTGGCCCTTTTAAGCGTGATGACAACGTTTGGGAGTGGCAGCCAGGCCCCACTCGGCTCCAGCCTCATGGCAGAGAAGACTTCTGGGCATGCACTCCATGCCCCCTCCAATCCCTTACTCTCCCCTCCCCTCTCCTTGCTCCCAATGAAGAAATTCATGGTCCTGCTTTAGCTGGCCCCTGGCAAGGTGGCAAGACCCAAGGCATCACGGGACAAGCCTGGAGGTAGAACCCAACACCCGCGGGGTCCACACTCCCTCACCGGGACTCTGTGGAAAGTTCCCAAGGCCGCAAATCTCTTTGGGCGCAGATCCCTTCCATGTAGTAAGCCGGTTGATTGGAATAGCCAATGAAGTCAATACTTTAAACCTGCAAACCTTGGAACCAGTTTCCGTGAAGTTTAAGGTTCTACGTGAACAGCCTCAGCAGCTTCTCTCCCCCTGCCCC
>PVJH01048682.1:0-10673 GCA_004026705.1 Nesogale talazaci
CGTGGGTGACCCCGCTGGGCTCCTGGGCCGTCCCCCTTCCCGGGGTCCCAGGGACTCACCTGGCGGCCAGGAAGAGGACGCAGCTGACAGCCAGATAGGCGAGCAGCATGAAGAGCCACACGGCGGGGGAGAAGGGGTCCAGGAAGGAGAAGTAGCCAGGCTTGCGGCCCTGTGGGGACATGGGAGTGAGACCCGCCGCCCCAGCCACCTTCGGGGACCCGGGAGCTGGACCGATCCCGTCCTTCCCGGGGCCCTCGAGAGCTGGGCAGTGGGGCCTGGCCCCCAGCCTGGCGGGGCCGTGCGCACGGCTGACTCACCATGTGCACGCGGTACAGGATGCTGATGCCCAGCGTCATGAAGGGCTTGGAAAAGTCGATGACCTTCTCCCGCTCGGCCGTGATGGTGAAGGCGGCCACGGCCAGGTCTGCCTTCTGCGGGAGAGGAGCGGGAGAGACAGGGACCAGTCGTCAGGAAGAAGCGCCCAGAGACACGGCAGGGCAACCAGGAGCCTGCTCAGGACTGAAACCGGCCCTCTCACCTCACATGAACTGCCCCGTCCCGCCTTCCAAGTTCAACGTGAGTGAGTGCCCTCCCCTGACCCCCCCCCCCCGAGTTCTCCGCTGCGGTCACAGCGGGTGGGCAGCGGTTCAGTGCGTGGTAGATATCGCTGGTTCGAAACCTCTCCCACCCCCCATCCTCCTCTCTGAATTGGAGCCGTGGACCACGTGGGAGGGCCTCGCAGGGGCCGACCTCTGTGGCCCAGGCGGAAAACAAAACCCAAGGTCAAGGAGAGGCCAGGAAGGCGGCATGGGAGAGGAAGACGCTGTGGCACAGGGAGACCGGAGCAGGCTGGGAACCCAGAGCAAGGGCGGTTTTCCTCCTCGGCCACTTTTGGGACTCACCTGGGAGCTGCCATAGGAGCACACACAGCAGAGCCTGGAGTCTTGACGGACTCGCAGAGCCCTGTCTCAGCCAGGGCCCCACTTCAGACAGGAGGGACGGAGACCCTTTCGGTGGGCCCGGGGAGGACCAGGAGCCCTGGGGGCACAGTGGGTGCACGCGGGGCTGTGGGCTGCATGGTCCGTAGTTCAAAACCACCAGCGGCAACACGGGAGAAAGACTGGGGTTTCCCTCCCACCATCAGCTATCATCTCAGGGTCAGCACTGATTGGACGGCAGTGAGTCTGCTTTGGGGGAGAACCGGGGGGTCACAGGTCTGTGGGCCAGGAGACATCAGATCCCACCTCCCACCCCAAAGCCTGGTGGGCTGCAGATAGCAGCCCCCTTCCAGGCTCACAGGAGAACCTGCTGCCCAATGCCCTACTCCCCAACCCCAGCCCAGCCCTGACAACAGTGCCCCTAGCCTTCCTACTGACCTCCCTGCCTCCACTGCCCCCCAACCCCCACCCACACTGCACAAGTCCCGACCCACGTCCACATATAAGCGCACGGGATCGGCCCCTCCACCCCCAGGCCCCCATTTAAAACCCAACAGACAATGTAGGGACAAAAGGGGGGTTGTCTTCCCGAATGTCCGCCCTAGCGGAAACTAACTCTCCACGGCCACAGCAAGGCACAGAGAAACCAGGCCCACTAGTTAGGCAGCTGTGGGGACATCCAGAACTGAGCATGCTCAGACCCGTGCCTGGACTCTGGTGGGAGGTACACACAGGCGGCACCAATGACGTGACATCAGGCAGGTGCACCTAAACTCAGCCAATGCCATCCACCACAGTGGGGACAGGAGGGACGAGCCACAGGGGCTGAGGGTGTGCTCTGCAGGCAGTGGGCGGAACCTCTCTGTCTGGTAAGGTGTGCACAGGTAAGCACCTTGCAGACCCCTCTCAGGTCCACCAGCTCTCGGCCTCTGGGGATCGCTGGGTCTTGGTCGCACCTGCGTGGTCTCCGAGCTCCTGCTCTGGCATTCTTTCTACGCTCCCTGAGCTGCCCCCTTGTCCCTGCACGGCCCCTTACGCTTGCTCTCCAGAAAGCGTGTACTTTTGAGACTCTAATACCTGACACTGCCCGTTCCCTCCCAACAGTCCCTGTGTTCACAAAAGTGCTTTGGCCCCGGGAGTCCATTCGGCATTGTGAAACAAGAACCGAGGTAAAACCAGCCCAGAAAACCCCACACCACCATGGCCTCCTACCGCCCCTGGCGAACCCTCTCCTGGCCGAGGGGTCCGGCTCAGTCTGAGGGGGTGCACCGTGAGGCCTCCCTGTCCCAGGTCTGCTCTGGCCATGACTGTGACCTCCTGCCGCTCCTCCTGGCCTGGGCTCTCGACGACGCTGTCTCCGCTCCTCCCAGAGAGGCCCAGCCCAAAGGAACCCCAGGTCTGGCCCCTCTCCAGTCCCCGCCTTCTCATGACCATGCTGTGAGCTGCTTGAGGGTCGACCTGACTCCCGGGGAGCCCCATGCTTCACAGCGTGAAAAACTGTCAGGGCACCAAGGTTGGCACAGGCTTTTGGGCGCCCAATCACCAGGCCTTTCTTCGGAGTCTCTTAGAGCCGGGGGATCCCGAGACCTGCTCAGCATCCTGGCCACACATCAGCCCCCCAGACATGCGTGTGTGATGTGTTGTGTGTGTGTGTGTGGTATAGTGTTTTTTTTTTCATAAAAGTTCATCAGACACCAGGTGCACTCATGTCAGGGGATAAGGGACTGTGTCTGGAGACCATACGCCTTTGAAGGTACCCATGCCGTTCTCAGCTGACTAAGTGAGATGGATTGAAAATGAGGCTGGGGCTGAGCCATGGTGGCGTAAGTGGTTGAGTGCGGGACTGCGGCCCGCGGGCTCGGCGGTTCAAATCCAGCAGCAGCTCTCAGGAGCGGCGCTGGGTAGCGCCCAAGACCACCAGAAGGGCAGTGATGCCCCCCCAAAAAATTCCAAAAAAAAAAATTGACCATAGAAAACGAGGCTGAGTGTTCACAAGGAGGGTCTAAGAGGTCTCAGCCCAGCCCAGCCTCCACCCCCCACTCAGCCACCCGCTTCAGCGCCGGAAACCTGCCGACTGGGAGACAAGGCATTGGTCTGGGGTACGATTTGCTCTCTGAGAGGCCCATGGGGCTGGGCCTGCCATAAGTCTGAACCCATGCGCGGTGTGCTTTTTTGTATGTGGTGTGTGTGTGAGAGTGCATGCAGTGTGTGCTGACACGCTGCATCGGCTGGGAATCGAGCCCAAGTTCTCTCGTGCGAGTGGCCGTCCCCCTCCTCTCCCACATGCCCGGTTTCGATAGCCTTAGCCCTGCTGGCACAGTGGGTTAGGTTTAACTCCTGCCCAGGTCAGCAGTTCGAATCCAGCGGCTTCCCACAGCGACGTGGCCCACAGGGGCCGTTGTCCTCTGAGCCACCGTCGCTGTGAGTTGGGACAGACTCAGTGCCACGGAGTCTTGTCCCTCTTGGGGCGGCTCCCCTGGCTCCCGGGTGTGGCTGCTAGCTGAAAGGTGAGGGGCTCAGGTTTGCCCCAGAAGAAAGGCCTGGCCATCCAATTCCCCGGAAGACTTTGGAGCAGTCAGAGGGGTGGCCCGAAGGAATGCCTGCCGAGTCTCCCATTTGCTCCCAGACTGTCTTCCCTAGTAAAAGCAACCATTGCCACCCCCCGTCCGTCAGGATAGGGGTGCACCCCAGAGCCCACACAGAGAATAAAGGACCACCACACCCTCTGCCACCTTCCACGGCCCCGTGCAGGGACGCTCAGTCCTCTCAAGTCCAGGCCCTCATTCCATCTTCCCTCCACAGCCGCGCTGAGACCCCACCCAGGACCCCCTCTGGGGCCGCTTCCCTGGACACCCCTCGATTTCAACACCTGGCGCGACTTTGAGATGAGCTCCTGAGAGGGCAGGCTCAGGTCAGGGGCGCCCCCCCTCCCTGGGAAAGGCCAGCGCCCCACCCCTCCCTCCAGCGGACTTATGCTTGGGGTTGCCCCCTACGAAGGGATCCAGAAGCCACTAGACCTGCTGTCAGGGGCCAAGTCGTGGTCTCAAAGGTCTGCATGGCAAATTCCATCCTAACCATTGAGAAAGTTGAGGCACAGGGAGGGGAGGAGC
Source organism: Nesogale talazaci (assembly GCA_004026705.1). Lineage (NCBI taxonomy): Eukaryota > Metazoa > Chordata > Mammalia > Afrosoricida > Tenrecidae > Nesogale > Nesogale talazaci. Next base: position 4,049 of record PVJH01048682.1, read on the forward strand.
CTGTTCTGGGGGAGCCCAGGATTCGGCAGCCAGGGTTCATTTAGGTTCTCACTCCTGGGGCCCCCGTTTTCCTAATCTAGGCCCAGTGCATCCCAAAGGGGGTGGGGCAGTTAGTTAGTCCGGAGGCCTGGTTGAAGGGGGGAGTCCTCCCAACCCCCTGTAGTATGTACTCCCTGGTCCTCTGCCCACTTGCCCCCACTGCTCGGCTGGTCGGCACCCTCTCCCTGCCTGCGTTTTGACTCCACATCATCCTCAGCACTCCTCCCCTCCAGTTCTGCCCAGCCTCTGGCTGAGGCATCTCTGAAACAGACCCGCTGTGCTCTCTGCCACCGTTCCCGGCCCGGCCCAGGCCTGGGAGCGTGTTTCCACCTTTGGGACCATCACCCCTGCGGTCGAGCCAGCATTCGTAAACCTGGTCACCCCGCGCCACGGCTGGCGCCTACAGGGACTTCTCATGAGCTTTAACCATCACCCCCAACTTCCCACCGGGTCTCCAGGGGGGCCTGCTCGTCCCCCACCTTGTCCCCCACCTCCATTGGCCTCTCCCAGGCTCCTCCCACGTGCCCATCCACCTGTCCCCTCTCCAGAGAGCCGGCGTGGTAGCTGAGACCGTTTTAGGCCAACTCGGAGTGCATCCAAGTGTCGGGTGGAATCCAACCTGGCCTTCAGGCCACAGCCAGATGCTATCCCGTTGGGGGTGTGGCCTTCTAGAAAGGAAACCCCTGAGGAAGCCCCCCCACCCCACCCCTCCGCCACTTGGCCTTCCTGCCTGCAGGACTCTTCCACTGGCCTGCACCCACTTTGGATCCACTCCGCTCTGTCCCCACCGGCTGCCATCTTCCGGCGTGCTGCACTGTGCTGTGGGGCTGCCTGAGTCTGAAGAGGGTCGGATGGACGGAGGGACTCGAGGTGCACGGACCTGGAGTGCTTTCTTGATATGACTACGTCTTGATATAAAACTCTGTCCTCGGGCTGAGCCCCGGTGGCGCAGTGATTGTGCGTGGGGCTACGGTCCACTGGGTTGGCGGGTCAAATCCAGCAGCAGCTCCACAAGAGCAAAGCTGGGCCTCCTACACCCACCAGGGCAGTGATGCCCCACCCCCAAAACAATAAATAAATAACTTTGTCCTGTACGAGTGTCCACGGGTTTCATTCTCTAGTTCACCGGGCCTAGCATATTAGGCAAAACCCCACCGGCACTGGGTCAATTCTGACTCAGGGTGACTTTGAGACTGCATCTTTCTCCGTGGAGTGGTTGGTGGGTTTGAACTTCTGACCGTGGAGTTAGCAGCCCCAATGCCTAACCCACAGCACTACCCAGTCTCCTAGACAAAAAGACAGCACCCAACTCCCTGCCATGGAGTCGACCCAGACCCATGGTGACCCCTGTACACCTTTACGAGGGCAGAGAGCCTCGCTTTTCCTCCCTGAAGGAAGGGCCGGGCTTGAACCCCAGAACCTGCAGTCAGCAAGCCGGCGCTTCCCCAACAAGCCCACGAGGGCTGCTCTTTGGCACGTCGGGCCAGTGCCAGCCCACAGCGACCCCCTGCACCCGGAGCGAACCTGCCGGTCACCTGCGGTGTTTGAGCCCCTGGTTGCATTGGGGTTCCCTCTTGTCCGGGGCCTCCCCTTCCCGCTGTCCCTATGCTTTACAGAGCAGAAAGTCCTTCTCCAGGGACTGGTCTTCCCTGCTAACGAGCCCCAAGTAGGTAAGGCCGAGTCTCGCCGCCCTTGCTGCTAAGGGACACTGGCTGCATGCCCTTCGAGACAGGTGTGGGCACTTTTCCTAAGCAAGATCCATTCGAGCTCTGGAAAACAGACAATGCCAAGTACTGACAAGCGGGGGGTGGGGAGGGGGAGAGGGGGGTCCGCCCTGGTGGTCCAGTGGCAGGATCCTCACCCTCCATGCAAGAGAAGTGGATCCAGTCCATTCCTGGGCAATGCACTCATGCAGCCACTCCCCATCTGTCAGTGGAGGTGTGCGCCCGGTGGAGTGTCCAGACGCGGAGAAGGACGTGGTGACTGATCACCCCAAACCAGCCACACAGACATGATCTGGAGCACAACGCTCTGATCACCCAGCTGTGGGGATGGCCCAGGCCCAGGCCGGGTTCCCCTGACAGACACAACAGTGACCAGCGAAGTGAGGAGGCACCGAGGGACTGATGACAGGGCTCTGGGGACGGCCTGCTGAGCGGGGGGCTTCTGGAGCTGGGGGCGGGGTGAGGGTGGTCCCTGAGGGGGAAGCAGCTGGGGCAGAGATGGCAACGGCGGGGGCCTGTCGGGGGCTCTGGTCTGGAAGTGGGCTCTAGTCCATGGACAGAGAAGATGCTGGGGGAAGGGGGAGTGAGGGGGTGATCGGGACAGGAGAGCTGGCCTCAGGGAACAAGAGTGTACACAAGTGGAGACAGCACGGGGCTGCTGGGTGAACGAAGGACGCAGGTGGTATGGAGAGGGTCCCTGGACCTCTGCCAGAAGACCGGCCCCAGCCAGCCACACCACCCTACCCCCTACTGGCACCTCTACAGAGGGATTCCTGCGCTAAGCTGCCTCGAAATGGCGTCAGGAGGTTGTCTCCATTCCTTAAAGCCAGCGTAAGGGCTGAGCCCCGGTGGCGTAAGTGGTTGAGTGCGGGACTGTGGCCCGCGGGCTAGGTGGTTCAAACCCAGCGGCAGCTCTCAGGAGCAGCACTGGGTAGCTCCTAGGACAACCAGAGGCAGTGATGCTCCCCCCCCCCCAAAAAAAAGCCAGCATAAACATGGGGGAGGGCCCTCTCAGCAATAAGCCCACCCTTCTGCACCTGCCTAGCTGGAGTGCCTCGTCTGCAGACCACATTCCCGCTGCACCAGCGGCTCCCCGTCAGGATCTGCCAATAGGGGCACCAGCGGGAGGCTGCGGCTGGAGCAGGGGAAGCAGGGAAGAAACCTGTGCTCCTTCCAGTCTGCACTGGGTGCCCTGCCCAGCCCCACGGCCACACCACCAAAGCCACTTCCGCTCGTGGCCAGCAGGGGGAGGCCACGGCTGCTCCCTGTGGCCACCAGCGCTGCTTTGGGGTGCCGATGCATTGGATTGGGTGGAACCGCCCCTGTGGAGCGGGTGGTTTCCAGCCGCTGACCTTGCAGTCAGGAACCCAGCATATAGCCATGAGGCCACTGAGTCCAGGGAGGGCCCCATCTGCCACAGGGGACCCCGGGAAGCATTCAAAAGCAAGGTTACTCTGAGGAAGGGGGGGACGCCTGACCCAGCCAGGGTATTTTCCGCCATCTCCGATGCGCGGGAGAGCTGGACACCCCAGAAGAATCGATGCATTTCCATGATGGTGTCGGCAAAGACTGTTCAAAAGGACAAAAGGATCTATTTTCGAAGAAGGATAGCCGCGTGTCCCTCAGAGGCAAGGTTGGCGAGAGAGGGACAGCAGCTTGGTCAAGGGGAGGCAGCAAAAAAGAGGGAGACCCCCGGAGATGAACTGACATGGGAAGCAGAGTGGGGAGGATGGCAGAGGGCCGGGGAGGGTCTCACAGGACCGCTGTGACTTTCAACTCACTCCAGATACTCCACAAGGGACGGAGTCATTTCTGGCCTTGCCGCCCTGAAGGGGCAGGTTGGCAACAGCCTTTGTGCCTCATCAGAGCCATCTGCCTGGCCTTGTCAATAAAGTTCTTTTTTTTTTAAATTTAGGCATCACTGCCCTCTGGTGGTGAGAGTAGGAGTCAATAAAGTTTTATTGGAACACAGCCGCATTCAGTCCGGCTGCTCCCTCCCACCCCCACCCCTACAGCAGCAGAGTTGAGGACCTGGGATTGATTATTTGGTTCAAAAGGCCTAAAACAGTGGTTCTCGACCTGGGGGTCAGGCGACCCCTTCACAGGGGCAAAACGACAGTGATGAAGTAGCAACGAAAACAATTTTACGGTTGGGGGTGGGGGGTTCACTGCCACGTGAGGAACTGTCTGAAAGGGTCGCAGGGTCGCAGCATTAGGAAGGTTGGGGACCACTGCCCTAAAATCAGCACGACCTGGTGCTTTTGGGAGAGTGTCTGCTGACTGGCCCCTGCCTTCGAGTCCTCCTTTAACCTGGCTAGCCATCTGGTCCACCACCTTCTACCCATGAACTAGTCTCTGTCCAAAGGGCAGTTACAATCCGTCGGTTCCCCAGTACGCATCTCTCTCCATTCCAACGGCCTGGCTTGGCTCCCAGAAAGCCGCAGACGTGCTCCATCCGGGACGAAGGGCCAGGCTCGCAGGACACCTGCTGTGCCCAGGCAGGGGGGCAGTCCCGGCCAGGTCCCGGGAGGGAGCCAGGAGCTGTCTCACAGAAGGAGGAGAGGCATCGATGTGTCCCCCAAAGCCTGGGCTGGAAGTCAACCTCTTGGTGCGCCCCCGGCCACCGGCATTCTCTGCTCAGGGGTGGTGTTTCTGTGCCCAGAGTGCATCTACTTTTGCAGGCCAGGGCACCTGGGCGGTGGGGGAGCCCAGCTTGCACATCGCCTGGGCCACACGCTGAACGCAAAGCTTGATGGGTTTGCCACGTGAGTTGACGTTCAGTACTTTCACGTGGGTGGTCTACGTTGCCTTCAAAGGCCAAATAACCCACCAGTTTTAGCTCTGGGACCCCGTCTCCAGGTTTCTGGGTTCTCATCACTCCGGCCGCTTCCCCGTGCCCCCTTAGCCTCACAGGTGCTTCCCGCTTCCTGCAGCTGCTTCCTCCTGAAACCCTTAGTTTCCTCCTGACCCTTTCAGTCGCCAAGACCCATTGATTTGACTGCTCCTTCTATTAAGTGCTTGCGGCAGATAAGCAATCTGTCAACTTGCAAAGGGGTGGAGCCTGGCCTGTCACTCGGTGGCAGCTGACCACCTCCTGTGGAGGAGAGGAGGAGAGAACCAGCTCACTGGAGGGCAGACACTCTCTGCTTGGTCTTCCTGGTGACAAGACCATGGAGCGACGCTGGAGCCCTGCGGCTGGAGGAGCCATGTGGAGACCCCCGAGATGCTCCCCCCGCCACTGGACCCACGAGACTTCCCACCCACCGGCCTGGGACCTTCCTGGAGTCAGTGTTGTCGCACGCGTCCAGTGCGTCTGAGGTGGTCTTTAGAGATGGGTATCGGACCTAGGGGCTAATTCTCAGACTGATGGACATGATCTGGACGGGGCTGGGCTCCTTTCTCAGTTTTCAATTGCTCAGGCTGAGCCCCAGTGGCGTAAGTGGTTGAGTGCGGGACTGCGGCCCGCGGGCTTGGCTGTTCAAATCCAGCGGCAGCTCTCAGGAGTAGCACTGGGTAGCGTCCACGACCACCAGAGGCAGTGATGCCAAAAAAAAGCAACCAATTTTCAATTGCTCTTCTGTAGACAGCTCTCTCTCTTAAACACGTATGAGGGTCTATGAGTTTGTTCTCTGGTCCACCCAGACCAACACCGTGTTAGTTCAAACAATGGACACAATGGCAGGGGGTTGGGGTTTGGGTTTTTTTTTTTTTTTTTACTCTAGACTGTACTTCCGTTGGCAGATCTCAGCCATCGTTAAGGGGGCGGTGTTAGCTCTAACCCTCCCGCCACACCCTCCCCCTTTCCAATTTTTCTTCTCTTACTACGGTGGAAGCTACTTTCTACTCCACAGAAGCAGGCACTGCATTGTGCCAACCGGTCGCCAGAGACCTAAGGTTTTAAAACCCAGAGAGATCGCTCAAGGGGGCCTGCCCTGAGGCACGGCGCCCTCCATCGTCTCCTGTGAGAGCGGGCCGACTGATGCAAGTGGGCTCTGGCATGGATGGCGGGCGGAGTCCTGCTGGCAGAGTGGTTATGAGTCGGGCTGCAATCGGCAAGGCCAGCGGTTTGAACCCAGCAGCAGCTCTGGCGGGGAAAGACGGGGCTTTCTGCTCCCCTAACGAATGACAGCCTCCCCCTCCCTCCCTCGTGCAGTCCCTCCCCTCCCTCGCTGTCTCTCCACGTGGGCCACCAGACAGGGCTGAGGTCCTCTTCTTCAGCTTCGAGAGGGGTGCACAGGGAGTGGCGAGGGAGGGAGGGGACCCCGCCTAGCCAGCCAGAATCAACCCTGGCCCATCAATCGGGTGACAGAGGCCGCAGCCAGATCGCCCCCACATCCTACTTAATTCTTAATACTTCGGAAATGAAAACAAATCATACTGAAAGAAAAGTCAGCCTGGGGAGCGCTGCGGGGCGGCTGCACCCTGTCCTGAGGGGTTGGCGCCCACTCAACGGTCGTGAGTGAGTTCGGGGGGTTGGCGAATCCACCACCTCACGTCCAGCGAGTCGATTCTGACTCACAGCGACCCCCCGGGACAGGGCAGGACCCGTGGGTTTCCAAGCCCGTGACTCCTGATGAGACGACAAAGCCTCCTCTTTCCCCGAGGAGCGGCCGAGGGTTCTGCATGGCTAGCCTTGTGGTTCGCGGCTCAAGTGTACCCCACACCCCTCCGGGGCTCCTTGACCATACCAGGGGCTGCCCAGAGAATGCACAAACCACGCATGGACCGTGAACACATCCACGCCTCTAACAGAACAAGGAGCCCCCATGGGGTCGTGGGCTAAGTATTGGGCCACTGAGGGCAAGGTCAGCAATTCAAACTCACGAGCTGCTCCTGGAGAGGAAGATGAGGCTCTCTGTGCG
>PVJH01048683.1:0-10692 GCA_004026705.1 Nesogale talazaci
CTTGTGCATTGGACTCTCTCTTTTGAATGAATCAAAAGGAAAACGGTTTGGTGTTAATTCCTGATGAGGTGTGTGGTTATTTTTCCTGCCACCGTTTGTGAATTGTAATTGTGGTTTCCCATTTAATTGTTGTTGACTGGGGAGAGCTTAAAAAAAATCAAAATAGTTCAATAAAAATACAAAGAAATGGTTAAGCCAAGTATGTCTTGTTTCGTCTGTCATTCCTTCTTTGGGTTTCTTTGTCATCTCTCCCCACCCCTCTGCCCCACCCCCAGCCCCGCCCCTTTAACTTTCAATAGCATCACTTAAGGGATAACTTTGAATTTTTTATTTGTTTCCATGTTTATCCAGCAGTCACGCTGCCCCAGAGAAGACGTGCACACTCTGGGAAGTGTGCGGGGGCGGCTGACAGATGCTCCACTAGTCCATCTTCGGGGAACGCTGACGAAGCCCTGCTTGACATTCCCAGTTCAGGCTGGTCGTCAACACTTGAGTATCATCCCGCCTCAATGGCTTCAGCAAATCGGGATTCCATTGAGAAGTAGAGTTTGATTCAGCATTGATTGCTCTGCTTCCCCACCAGTGTCAATAACCAGTGAGTGTCGCCTGCTGTAAAAGGCCCCCTCGTTGCCTTGGAGTAGATGCAGACTCATCCTAACCGTAGAGGACAGTGCAGAACTGCTCCCACAGGTTCTCCTGTGGAAGAAGAACTCCACTGGAGTTGAAAGCCTCATCTTTCCTTCAGAGTGGCTGGTGATTTCCAACTGCTGATCTCAAAGTTCGCAATCCACTGTGCCACGAGGGCTCCCTGCTGTACATGGTAGGTAACTTAAAAATAAACACAAGACAAAAATTGGCTCAAAAATTTAGCGAGGTGGCTCTAAAAGCAGATACAATAAGCTTGGCCACACTGGCATAGGTTTTATCTTACAGAGCCTCATTTCATACAACTCAAAGTCAGTGTCTTTCTTCATTTAATGCAGGAGGAAACTGAGGAGCCAAGCAAACGATGCCAAAGTGATTCCCTTGGAGGAAGTCTGTACACTGTGAGCCTGACCCTCACGCCCTCCCTCCTCCCAGCAGATAGGACCGGCCCTCAATGAGATGGGTTGGCACAGTGCTTCAGTGGTGGGCTCAGACAAAGCAGTGAGTGTGAGGATGTGAAGATGGCAGTTTCATTCACAGGTAGGGCCCTTGAGACAATTGATGTGAAGACAAGCGAAATCGTTCACGTTGTCTCACATGCAAGACCACCTTGGGTTGGCTTGGCTGTGCATGTGTCAGGCTTTGGTCCCAGAGAATGCCGACAAAACTTCGTGGGAAAGTCTTCTACAAGCCAATGTACATGGGAATTGTGCGCATGACTCCACCTTCGGGGACTCACAGTCTGTTCTGGCACTGTGGAGCTGCTTCAAATCCTGCCCCATGGCATCTGCTAAGTGAACACCGAATCTCTCACACCGACTTGATTCTAGAACCATGCTTGAGAGGTGCCTGTATTACCATCTCCAGCGAGAGGGTTCTTGGAGCTGTTTGGGGAAACAATTGAGTCCGTTTTAGGTATTTGGAATGAGATGGGTCTCAACTGGGGGTATAGAAAGGTGGCGTTTTCTTACTGGAGAGATCTCCTATCACCACTTTCTACCAAGTGATTTTTCTCAGACCTTCAAACCTAGGTAACTTTAAAATGTCATGAGCTTTTGAAATGGCTCCTCCCAGCTCTGATCCCTCTCCTACCTAGCACAGTGCGTCCCACCAGGTAACACTCGTCCTTGTCCCCAGTGCAGCTGCCGGGTGAGGTAAGCAGTCACAGTCTAAGAATCCCGACCTTTTGCATTCCATTTTGTCCACGAGCAGCTGCCAGGACTCCGATACCCGGTAGTCAAAGATGAGTCAAACCTGGAATCCACTTCCAAAAAAGTTCACCTGCTTGGGAAATAGCCCTGGGAAGAAACAATTTATGGGATAAATCATGTATCTCTGATGGCTAACACAGTTATCTGCATACCTCGGTCAATTTAAAGAACTGAGTTTCCCGATTAAAAAAAAAAAACAACAGACCCTGATTCGTGAGTTTCCTCTTCTTGCACACTCTCTTTTCAACAAGAGGGCTGGACAGCGGGACTTGGTGCCTAACTGGCTGTCCTAGACATTGCTTTCTTTCATGGAGTACACTGTAAGAGAAGCCACTTCATGATCACACCTCTTGTTTCACTACCATGGGGAGTTCTGAATGCCCCAGGGATCCTGTGGTGAACGGCAAGTTTCCATTGTGACACCCAAGTAAACAGCTCCGGATAACTCCACGTGCCCCCTCCGCAATCGGATAACAAAGCCGGCTTGGTCTAACAAAGCCGGCTTGGTCCTGTCCTTCTCCCAGAGCCTGTTGCCCCTGAGATAGTCATGTTCTTTTCCTTTCCTTCTTTAGAATCCCAACTGTGCAGAAGGTCTACTCCTTTGGCCCCTACCCAATAGCTTAGCGGTGTGAGTCCACCCAGAGGAGCCTTGAAAGAAGCCTGGTGATCAATTCTGAGTAATCAGCCACTGAAAGACCCGAGGGAACACAGTTCTGCGGTCACATGGAGTCACTGTGTGAGCCGGGCTGTCCTTGACTGCATCCAGCTCTGTACAAACGGGGCTCAGGACCATGAAGGGTTAGGCTGTTGACTGTGAACAGGTTGGTTCTTTGAACCTACACAGCACCTTTGAGAGCGAAAGACTCGGTGGGAACAGGAGTAAAAGATATAAGTTGGTCCTAACGCAGATGGTACAAGGAGATAAACATGAGAGGTGTGGTCCAAATGATGAGGTCACGGAGGATGGGTCAGGTAACCTAACAGAGCACCGTCTCTTTGCTCAATGCACCCCAGCGGGCCCAGGCAAGTGACCCAGGTGAGTGGGCAGGACCCCAGCACATCCTAGATTATTGACCACAGTTTTGAAATTCCTGTTAATATAAATTTATTGGAAGATGGTAGTGAGATTTTTATTTATTCGAAAAGTATTTACTGAATTTGAACTCTAAATGGGAAAATATCTTTGATTTGCGGAAATGTTAATGTCATGAGTCTCTTATCACACCTTTTCACTCATATTTCAGTCATCACAAACGCAGCCTCTTGCTAACCAATCCGATGCGCTTAGAACAGAACACACTGCTTGGATTTCTGTTGTAGTCCCTCAGCGCTTGGGAAGCCTTGGCGTGGAATGAAGTGCGGTGCATGCCACAGCCCAGTGTGGGTCGGGCTGGGTGATTGCCCATAAATGAGAAATGTGAGGACCTCCAAAATGGAGGGATTGGGGTCTGAGTTGGAATTTTCTCCAATACAGCAATCTGGTTTGTGAAAGTTGCTTATTTACTTGAATAAGTAACTAGGATCTCGGGGAAATGTCCTAAGGGCACGCAGACAAAGGAGAAACATTCACTCAAAATCTACAAGAGTCTGGCATGTGACTCAGACTTCCTCAACCCTTCTCCCTAACAGCTTTCTGCTTCAGGATCTCTCTACCTTGGAAGATCTGCTCCAGGCAGGTATGACCAAGAAGATGGAAGCTCTCTTGGGGAAGGAGAGGCGGCTGGTGTATCTCAACCTCTCCAGTTCTGTATGGCAGCAGCTCTAGGGCACGCAGATGTGGCTGAGGGAACAGGGTTGGGCTATTGTTTCTCCACTAACCCCACTGTGGAGCCAGAGCTCCACTCAAAGGACTGAGAATCCTGAGGTACCTCCCAGTGAACAGAGAACCGAGTCCCCACTTTGGCCAAGACAACCAGAGAATGCCAAGCACCTGCCACCCCTAGGTCCCATTTGTAAAGCAGCGATATTCCCAGGAAAAGAGGGCTTTCACTCCAGTGGTGAGAGGCATAGGGGTGTGTCGGTGGGGAAATGGAGGGATAGTGCAGTGAATTATTTAATGTGCCTCTTCTAGTCACAGTCTCCTTAACACTTCACCAAACACCCTCCTCCTCATGGGTCTCAGAAGATAGGGGAGGACGCTGAAACAAGAACTAAAAAACAAGCCAAACTCAGGGCCATTGAGTCTATTCCAACAGACAGCAACCCAAGAAGGGTAGAATAGAGCCTGTTGGTTTCTATGAAGAGTAGAAGACCTTGTCTTTCTCCTTGGGAGGGGCTTGAATGATCTAGACCAGTGGTTCTCAAATTTCCTAATGCCACGGCCCGTTAGTACAGTTCCTTATGTTGTGGTGACCCCCAACCATAAAATTATTTTTGTTGCTACCTAATAACTGTAACTTTACTACTGTTATGAACTGGGGGAACCTGTGAAAGGGTCATTCGACCCCCCAAGGGGTCTTGAGCCACAGGTTGAGCACTGCACATCTAGGAGATATAAAACTATGTACTTATACTTTATCACTTTATTCGAAGGTGTCTTGGTGGTGCAGTAGGTTGTGGGTTGAGCTGCTAACCACAAGGGCAGCACCTCAAAATTTCTGGCCACTTCTGACAAAGAAAGACAAGACTTTCTACTCCTGTAAGGAGTTAAAGATTCAGAAACTCTCAGGCATAGTTCCACTGTGCCCTGTACAGTCACGACGATGAGTCGGGATTGACACCAGGGCAGCGAATTTGGGGTTTTGGTACACTTTCTCCTGGAACATTTTTTTTTGGGGGGGGGCATCACTGCTCTCCGGCGGTGGGAGTAGGAGGCCCAGCCCCACTGCTGGAATTGAACCTCTGTCCCAGTGGGCCGCAGTCCGCGCACAACCACTACGCCACCAGGGCTCAGCCCCTCTCCTGGAACATTTTGCTACAAATATTTGCTAAAAACATTTTTAGTTGCCAAGTAGGCACTGAGTGATTCTTTTCCCACAAATTTAAGGCCCTTTAAATTTCAGAACTGGTGTTGTCTACAGGAAAGTGAGGGAGGAAGTATGTATAGTTAAACAAAGCAAGTTAAATGTACATATTCTACCCTTCATGTTAGAGGATGAAATTTCTGAAACCAATTCAGAAAATAAAGCTCTGAACTATCTACACAGAGTCTTCAAGATAATCAAGGAAAATGTATACTATTTGCAGAAAAACAAGCTCATCCTGACTTGTAATAATGTGTGAACAAGATCGAGAGTGAGACACTAAGGCATATGTATATGGAACCAATTTGAGAAGAGCCTCAATTGGACAACGTGAATTTCGATCCACTTGAAGCAAAAACAAACAGCAAATTAAAGGTAAAGCTGGGGTGTAAGAATGGTGAAGTCATTGATGGTTAATGATAAGTTGATGAGAACAATACCGCCAATAAATCTGCTGTTACCTAATGGATAATTCCAGCAGCAGAACATCCATATCAGTTGTCAAGGAAGCAATTTTATCTGCCCTAATTGAAGAGGAGCAACGAGTAGTAACGGAAGTAATAACCAAAGCCAAAGAAATCTCTATTGGTTCAGTATGCACAATTCTGACTGAACAATTTTCCTATTGTCCTAAAGTTGATCTTGACACACTTCTACTGGAGGACATCCCATGGAACAGAGGGAATCTGCCCCAAGTGGTTTTCGAAGCTGTAAATCATCATGGAATCAGAAGGCCTTGTCTTTGTCCAGCAGAGAAACTTGTGATTTTGAACTACCAACCTTTTGATTAGCAACCTCATGCTCAAAAACGAGCATAGTTTCTACTGTTGCAGCCAGAAAGGCTGCAGAAAGGAGAGGCACTTTCAATAGAATTTTTAAACAAATGGGATCAAGGTGCTGAAGTATTTCTTCAAAGAATGTTCACAGGAGTTGACACATGGCTTTACCAACGTGATGCTGATGACAGAGTATAATCAGCAATGTCTAGTCAAAGCAAAAGCAGACTCAATTCAGGAGAAAAGATCATGGCTAACAGGGGGTTTGTTTGCTGACTTTCTGGATGACCAAAGAACAATGCCAGCTGCTTTTTATGAAAGAGTTTTGAGAAAGTTAGTCAAAACTTTAGTAGAAAACACTAGGAAAACCTGCACTGGAGATTCCTCCATTACTATACACTTCTCATCAAATAAGGGAAATTTTGGTTGAGTTTCAACAGGAAATCTTTAGGCATTTCCCCCAGCAGTCTTGACTTAGGGCATTTTGACTTCTTTTTGTTTCTGGATCTTAAAAATCTTAAAGTTATCCATTTTTTATGATTTAATCATATAAACAAATAGAGCGTTGACATGTTTAAATTTCCAGGACTCTCAGTTTTTTTAGGGGTGGCCTAACTGGCTAGTATCATGACTTACAAAATATCTTTCTGGAGCATGCTGTGCAAGCACTCTCCCACTACCATCCTGGTAAACATTTCTTCAGAAACCATGTTTTTGCCTCCATCACTTTTGACTGAGAATGGTTTAAAGTTTCTAAAGCACCTCATAAAACTGAAAATCACAGGATCCATTCTTAGGAAGGGGGACAAGCTAAAATTTAACTTTAAGAAGAGCCCCGATTCAGAATAAGGTTAGGCATTTCAATCATACGAAGCACCTCAGTTTTAGAGTGTCCTCTCACATTTCCCCCTGTTGACCTGAATCTATGTAGAGAAATCTTTGATTGCTAGGATGAGTGCTTTGTTTCATTATAAACATCTAGCTGGGACTCTGGATGGCTGCTCAGCAATTGCTACCCAGAGATCCTAAGCACTGCCTAATATTTTATCTTACTCTGAGGAGTAATAGTTATTCCTGGAGCAGTTTGGTTATTAGTGGCAGAGAATGGCTCGCCATAGCAACTGGGCGCTATGCAGTTAGGTGGGCTCATAACTATGCCATTGTTCAGACTTGCTTCCTTTGCAATTCTTTAGTTGGTGCCTGTGTGAACTGTGGCCACATTTAAGTGCACAACTTAACATGAGTAAAAGGCTAACTTCAGGGGCTGAGCCCAGGTGGCATAGTGGTTGTGCGCGGGACTGCAGCCCACTGGGACGGAGGTTCAATTCCAGCAGTGGGCTGGGCCTCCTACTCCCACCACCATGCCCCAAAACGAAAACAAAACGAAACAAAAAGGCTAACTTAAGTCATAAAAGGAATAAATAAAAGGCTAACTTAAGGTATGAAATCAGTTATCTAAAGGTATAGTTTGTGAAAAATGCATTGCTCTTCATGATAAGAGATTTAATGAGTTGGACTAAGGCATTAAGGATGTTGATTTCACAAAACATCCCATTAGTCCTAAAGTAATTATCACAACAATTAAAACAATTAGACATGTTGACAACATGGAATGTAACCAAGAACCAATACTATTTTGGTAACCCGTTTAAAATATTAAGAAAGCCGGTGTGTGTGTGTGTGTGTGTGTGTGTGTGCGCGCGCGCACGCATGTGACCATCAGGTAGGTGGGTATTAAATGAAGCCAGGCAGCCCTCTGGTTTTGTCTAATGTCTCATTATGCTTCCCCTAAAAAGCCCATCCAAGTACAACAAGGGGCACTAGCCATGATTCAGACTTCTCCGTGCTATGCTAGAAGGAGAACAAGGGCTATACAAGGATAAAAAGTATTACTGTTAAGGTTCTCGTTTATACATGTGCAGGTTTATCCCCAAGTAAAATATGTTTAAACATATCTCTGTGACTATCAGCTGCTTGCAGACAAGTTCTCTCAGTAATACTTAGTCTCATGAAAGTGCCTTAAAAATGCCGAGGAGGGCAACATCCCTTCTTGCTGGTGTGAACCCTGCAGCTCTGTCATTGATCTGTCCTTTTGTGGACTGAACCAATAGCACGGTGTGTTGCCTGCTAACTCTGGGAACTATCCGAGTCTGACATCTGTCTCTGCATCCACCAGCTTTGAGCTTCCTGCTTTTTCTTCTTGGTTCACCTTCCTGCTTCCTGGTTTGTCATCTCAAACACTTACAAGAGTCAGGAAAAGTCACCAGCTCAATATCTGACCCATGAATTTGAACTAGAGTGTACTTAACCATTTCTACAGTTGAGTCAGTTTCTTGATATAAATTTCATATATTTGAATATATATATATATATATATATATATATATTCACTGGTTTTGCTTCTCTAGAGAACACAGACTAACAAAAAAGGAAAGCTTTGACAAATAATTAAACTGGCTGAAGTCCAAACTGGTGCAAGAAGAATATAGAATTACCATCGATGAGATAGTTACTAAAGGGAAATTTCACGTGGCTCAGCAGTTTCAACTTTAAGTGAATGTCTTGGCCATAGAAAACTTTCAGCTGGGTGAGAGCCAAAGAGTTGCAAGGAAATCAGCTGGTTCAGAGCTGATCTTTCCTTTTATTTGTTAGGGAAGGTTGGACATAATGAAGATGATTTTATAAAACAAATCATAACTGGGGATGAGTCCTGGATTTGTCAATCCAAGCAAAAAGAGTAAGTTCCAGGGAAAACAGCGGCTTCTGAGGGGAGCTTCTGGACCAATTAAATTCCAGGCAGACAGGGCAGCTCAGAAAGGATGATGACCTGTGCTTTTTTCCCTCCCTCAAAGATAACAGTGAAAGATTTTCTCAATGGACACCGGACAACTGCGAGGGCTTTTTATAATGGAGTTTTAAGAAAAGGGAAAACTGTGTTAGTAAGAAAAAGACAAGGAAATTTGCAACAGAAAAAAATTTTTTTCACAACGACGTGCCTATTCATTCCTGGAGGGCAGCAAAGTTGGCCCTATGCGAATGTCACCGGGAAACCTTGCTTCATCCAGAGCCTATCCCTTCAGGCTTCTCTTTCATCCTAAAAATTTCATGAACATTTAAAAGGAATACCATTTGAGTCCCTTCAGGATACCCAAACTGTAGTGTTGAGGTGGGGTAAGTCAAAGTATAGAACTCTTCCGAAGATGATTTAGAGAAATGGAAATACCATTCTCAGAAGCATATAGACCTAACTGGTGCTTAAGTCAAGAAGCGATTGCTTCCGTTTGTGTGATTTTTAGTTAATGAATATTTGTATGGCTTTGTATCAGTACTTTTTGGCTCACCCTTGGGCACGGAGTCACTGTGAGGCAGACTCTAAATAGAGCCGACTCCTTGGCAAGTAGCAACAATAACGAAGCCTTCCTTGCAGGCCCAGCTCAAACGCTCTCTCCGCTTCTGGAACCTGTCAGGTAAAATGTGTCCCCTCTTTCGTAGACCATCAGCCCTTCTGTGGCCTTCCCAGCACTTTACCTATTCTGTCTTGAGTTACCAATGATTTATATCTGTCTCACCTTTAGAAACTTAAACTCATTGAAAACACAAACAGGACAAATTCCACTTTCGTAGCAACTATTTCTTTCCTGAAAACCTATCAGTGGATCCATATAGGGTCTATTCAGTGTATTTTGGCTAAGTTAGACTTGGCTTCTGAGGAAGGTCAGCACCGCATCTAAGGGTGCAGGGCTTAAGCTCTTAGCAGCTGTCGGGCTGTGGGTTAGATCTCAGCAGACATGCCAGCGAGGAGGACGTAGCAGGTAGAAGTGACAGTCTGGGAAACTGTATGGGGCGGTTCTACCCTGCCCTCTCGTATCATTATGGCTCACATCTCCTGCAGGCCAAAGGGCTGTGTACGTGGAGGATTCTAATCCTCAACCCTTACACCCATTGTCATGAGTCCTCATTATTCTGCCTCCCAGAGTACAATTATACTGCAGATATGTTCGGAGAGACCTTAGGACGGCTGCCTTTCTCCCCACTGAAAGCATTGCCAGCTGCTGGGTGAAGAGGCTCCTTTTCAGCCTTGGCCTGCAGTCTGCATTGCACAGCTAGCACGACACCAAAATGAAGTATCTCCACGTGTGCTGAACCCGCAAGACGGTGTTTATACAATTACATGAAAACAAGCTAATGCGATGCCACTGCTGAGGTTCAATGATGTTTGGGGCCAGGAAGTTCAAGTTCCCTGGTTACATGTTTCATTGCACTTAGCCTGGCATGTCCTCTCATGGGACAGGAATCTTCTTTGGAATCCTTCCTTCATGCATTGTGTGCTTGCTATAAACAAGGGGCTGGGGAAATGAGTGCTCACGTGGATTTTATTTGAGAGATGCCTAAGAGAAGTGGATAGTCAACTTCCTGACTGCTCCAGGAAACTCACTAATGATGTGCAGGTGGCATCAGCATAAAGAATAGTATGTGCCAGGCTTCTCTGTCACCTCGTCCTGCCAAGTCCTGTTTGTCTTGCCAAGACCACGTGGACATGGACGTAAGATGTAGTGTGATGAAGCACTGCAGGAGCGATGCCCTATAGTGGAAATCAGACTGGTTCCTGCATTGTGTATCTTTTGCTTATTTTACACTGAAAGTCAATATTAAAATTTTGCTTCAGTACCAATTTAATACAAGTGTGGGCATTTTTCATTACAACCATATTTTAACATTCACCCTTTCATAAAACACCACTTGGCACCCTGGAGGCCACCCTATATGTTCATTTAAAATCTGGAGGAACCCTTTGCTGGATTAATGAAGTATACTCTAAGAATACAGAAGTCCTCATTTAGAGCAGGGGCATGCTGGAGGTGAGCATTGCACTGAGAAAGGTTGATCCCATTAAAATTCTGGTTCAGTGGCATCTTCCAGGGAATAAGATTTTCCACATGCACTACTCAAGCGATACACGGGTCTCCAAAAATAAACATGTGTGAGTGATTTCCAAATAAGCTAAATATATGACCTGGGCCTCCAAAGCCAGTCCACAGGATCACATTTGCATATAAAATAAGCCTGAATAACTTCCTCTGTGATTTACATTTGAAG
>PVJH01048684.1:0-10671 GCA_004026705.1 Nesogale talazaci
CCCACCCCCACTTGAACCCCTGTTAATTATAATTTATTATTATCTTCATATCTTGCTCCAACCGCTGTCTTCTTCCCCCCAAATTTTCTCTTGATTATCCCCTTGGAGATGGGGCGGTGTATGGTTATGTGTGGATCATTGTGATCAATGTCCCCTTCCTCCCCTCCTCTTCCTGATACCCTTATGGTATCAGTACTATTCTTGTTTCTGAATTCCATGTGTCATAAGGTCTTATCTCTCTCTTTAAAAAAATCTTATTACTGGGGGCTCCTCAGCTCTTAATACAATCTATGCATACATACATTGTGTCAAGCACATTTATACATTTTTTTGTCATCATCTTTTCAAAAAATTTTCTTTCTACTCAAGCCCTTGGTATCAGTTCCTCATGGTTTTCCCTCCCTCTCCCATCTTTCTTCTTCATGAACCCTTGATAATCTATAATTTTTTTATGTCTTACACTGACTGATGTATTTGTATTTATGCACATGCTCCGGTTTAGCCCATAGTGAAAGGCAGGACTGGGGTCATGATATTAGGAAATGAAGAAACCTCAAGGAACCAGAGGACTATTGTGTTTTTCACTGACGTTTTACTGTGCCCTGGCTAGCTCATTCATTCCTTGTGACCCGTGAGAGCGGTCTAAAGGTGGGTTTGGGGGTCTCAACTCCACACTCCTCATTCTCACAAATATTACGTGCCTAAATTTATTTTAAACACCTTTACAATCTTTTTGGATGTGGAATGGTAAAATAAACAGATACAGAGTGAATGAGGGGGTAAATGCAATAAGTGCATACAAGTTGTAACATACTTAGCATTAACACGTTAACAAGCATTTTATGATTTATATTAAAGAGACCAGGAGGAAGACATTCTATGTTCCATTGGATTGCCAGGAGTGAGATTTTGAGAGAAATACAGATCTTTGTTATTCGCTTAAAACCAAAGGCAAAGAGAGTCATCTTTCCAGCCGATCTAGTTGAAATATGACAAGACATTTTGTGACAAGACATTACAAAAAATAGTTTGGACTCTTCAACCTCTGACTCTTCATTTTGCTGATGAGAAAGACAGGCAGACAATACCAAGCTTTTTTCCCTCTGTTGAATAATAATAGATCAAGCATGAGGGAAAATACGTTTCAAAATGAGTCCAAGTAAAAAGACTAAAACTTTTTTGCCCCCTCTAATTTTGTGATCTTATATTTTTGATCTTATCTCTTAATGTAATTTTAAAATTTATTTTTATTTTAACAAAATTTTTTCTTCTTATATTTTAACATAAAATTTATCATGGAAAAAGTACAGTGGTAACTATTAATTGCAAAGTCAGAAATGTCACAAATGAAAACAAATCCTCGGGCAATGGAACTTCGCAGTTCATGAGGAATACCAGTGTTCTAATGCCTGTGACATTAGTATAACAAGCTTTGGCAAAATATAGCACAATACTGTCTGTGACAAAATGACCCATTTGTTTAAATAAATTCTCTTAAGTAATTTTTTAAAAAGCTTTATTTTATTTTTAAATTTATTTTGTAGTGTGGTGACAAGGTTAAAAAGCAAAACACATTTGCTATTTCACCAGTTTTCACATGGACTACTAGATGAGTATCTCTATTCTTCACGTAGTTCAACCATCGCCTTTATTTAACCCTTCCCAAGTACACCAAGCATGGTGTTCCTTTAATATTGGAGCAACTTTTGCAATAAACTATTTCTGGAATTCAAAGAGTCAAAGACATTAACTCCTCTAACAATTAATTCTCACACATTAGGTAGATTATTCACATAGATTTTACCTAAGTTAATCAGACAGCACTCGGGAGCAATATCATGATTACTGTTACACAGGTTTAGAAAGAAGAAAAAGGTTGATAACTTGAGTAAAGCTGAGAAGGCTTCTCTTGTCTTATAGAGTTGAAGGTGGTAGAGGAGAGCATCTGAAGTGGCTCATTTCATTGGGACAATTTCACAATCTGGCATGGCTACTGTGAGTCAATCTATGTGGATAACTCATGTCCTTTGGTTTCTAGCTTCTATGGGTTCATACCTGCAAATTACATCAATCTGCATGTTGCTCTCTTACTGCTCTTTCTGTTTTCTTGCTTACATGTAGCAGGAGAGGTACTTTAACCAACAACTGAGTCACCATGCTTCCTCTTTCCTCGCTTTAAATTCAACTTGGATGACGGGGAGCTTGAGTTGTTTTAGAATAGGGAGAAGACTACAGGATTTAAGGGGGAATGAGGGGCCCTCTTGGGCCTTAAGCTCTACTAGTATATTCCACTAGCATGGAAGATTCTTTTATTAGGTTTCACATAGTAGTAGTATAGCCAAGAGTAAAATATTTGTTTGATTTTTCTCATTTGTAATTGTCTTTTGTAATTTGACAGAACTCCACTAGACAAAAAGAGAAACAGAGTCCTGGTAGAAATCAGTTATTTTGATTTCCTGGTCATAATGTCACCCCAAAACCCTGAAGTCCTCTCATCTCCCAGCTTAAGGAAGCATGTATATTTTTCAGTATCAGGAGTTCATATGCCCTGTTTGAAGCCAGAAAGTAATCTTGGGTAAGACCAAAAGACTTGGACTCAGCTTGATGGCAGGATGTTTGATTCTACAGAAACTGTGTATGTATGTGTGTATTTCCTTACTATAACCTATGATTAGTGATGCTGGCAGATGAAAAGAGATGCTAAGGTCAGAAAGATTGGGACAGATTCAGGCTAAAAAATTGCATAAAATATTTGAGATCTTTACACTTGAAATTTGATTTACTTATGACTTAAGGAAAGGACTTCTAAGTAAAGCCTAAAGCTAACCTTTCACTAAGGCAACACACTTTAATTATAATTTAGAAAAATGAATAGGTCTGATTAACATCAACCAACATAGTGTTGTGGTTGGACATATTTGGTCCACCTTCACAAAACAAATGAATCTCTCAAAAATCAATTTTGCTCTGGACCAAGTTGTAGAACTACATCATATTTAGAAGAGCTTTTTACAAAAGTGGCCAATGTTTTGACCATTTGCTTTTTTTTAACTGTTTTTATTTTATTGTCTATTTCCTTCCTTCTAACCTCCCTCCTTCCTAACCTCCTTCCCTCCTTACCATCCTTTCTTCCTCTCTTTTTCTCCTTTTCATTCTTTCTTGATTCAAAGAAGTTCAATGATCTTATTTAAATCACTTAAAAGTTATAAATTTCCTTTTCTTTAAGCCTGTAGAAGTGGGTCCCCCACTCCTCCCATAATTGAGGTGCTTGCCATAGAGAAAGCCTCTGACCAGCATACAGACCGAACTCCATTATTGTGTATTGCCCTAAGAGATCTGAAAGAGAAAAAGGCCTTTTAACAGAGTTCACAATGATGGGTTAATCTGTACTGGTCTGAGAGAATGAAAAGTAGAGGCAGAAGTGATATTGTTCTTGGGGTGTGTGTGTGTGTGTGTGTGTGTGTGTTTACTCAAGTTGTCCCTTGACGAAGAGATAAATCCAGATTTTTGCAGAATGCTTGTTAGTCTGGGTTGACTTAAGGAACAAATTCATAGACACTCATATATGTGTAACAGAGAACTTAAATAAAAGAGCAATTATACATTAAGAAAAGATCCCAGCTCAGTACAGACCAAGTCCATAAGTCCTATATTACCTCATATGTTAACTTTAGTCCATAAATTCTTATTTACACTCCTGGAGTCATGCAATGACACCAAATGCAGCAAGATCACAGGCCGATGGGTGGAAAGTCTTGTGGAAGACATTTCTATGCTGTCATGGGTCTCCATGTTGGGCCCGTCAGCCCAGGGCTCTTGTCAGCAGGAAGACAAAGCAGAGAATGCAACCGGACTGCAGTGAGCTATTTATATTCTTTGCAGCTCCAAATAAGGTCAGGCTGTGACCTGACTGGCAGGTTAGACTTACTGCTGCAGGTTTAACTCCACCAATATCATTATGTGTCAATTCTACTCTAAGAAGGCAACTCTGCCTCAGTCATAATTTGAGTGCCTTCAAACATGAGAGGTTCATCTGCTGGCACTATCTCTGAAAATGTCCTACTTTACTCATGAGGTTTTCAGTAACTGACAATGTTTCCCTGTGATCCAGTGTTTTCATGGGCAAATTCCTCTGATGTTAACTAGTGGATTCCTTCTTCATAGTGTGTTCTTAGTCTGAAAGCTCTGCTGAAATCTATTCACTATGGCGACCCCATTGATATTTGCAATGCCAGTGGCATAGCTTGCAGCAACACACAAGCCTCCACAGTCAAACAAACTGACAGACCAACAGTGGAAAAAGATATATCATTGCTGACATCAGATGGGTCTTGGTTCAGAGTACAGAACACCAGAAATTCTTAACTTGTGCTTCATTGACTATGCAATGACACTCAAATTTGTGGATAATAACAAATTATAGACAGCATTAAGAGAACGAGAATTCCACGACACTTTGGTGTGCTCACGTGGAACCTGTACATGGATCACGTGGCAGTTGTGTGAACAGAACAAAGGCATACTGCATGGCTTAAAATTAGGGTTGTATCCTCTCACTATGCTTATTCAGTTTGTATACTGAACAAATAATCAGGGAAGCTGGATTAGAGGAAGAAGAACATAACATCAGCATTAGAGAAAGACTTATTCACGTGCTTATTAAAATGCTTATAGTATGCTTATTAACATGCTACATCAGGGGAGTCAGCACCTAACATATCATCACAGACCAGATGGGTGCAACTGTACAGTGATAATAATTAAAGATTATAGTAAAGTCACAGAAATGTTGATAGATAGAAGAGAGATTAAAACAAAGACGTCACACACATTTCATGGTAGCATGCTCATCTTCTAGATGGCCATAGTCTCAACAGCCAGGGCCAAGCACAGTGTGGGCAGGAATCTGGGAGCCAGAGAGAGCTGGAGGGAAAGCCGGCAAGAGCCGGAAGGAGCTGGAGGGAGACAGTTTATTGCTAACCAAGGCTTGTGTCTATTTCAGGTGCATGATGACTGATAACTGCACATCACAGGAAGGGGCTATACAATAAACGTACACATAATAGAAAAGGTATGTACAATAGGCATAAATGTAATAACAGGAAGGGGATGAGCTAGGGGCATACATGTGACAAGAAGGGGAGGGACTAGGGGTATCCATGTGACAAGAAAGGTGGATCCTAGATTCATGATGATGGCTTAACTTTGCTCATCTTTGGGTGGGCTTGACCTCCCGGGTCTCCTTCAAGGAAGTAGTCTACAACTATTCTTATCAGAAGGGAGTGGGTCTGACCCCGGGTGGGACAGACTATACAGTCTAATTGCTCTACATAGCTAATAAGGCTTAGGGAGAATGATCCCTGGTTTACATCTATTGACCTCCAATTATTTACTCATTTGCCATGTGTAGCAAGCAGCTAAGTTTGGCATATATTTGGGGGAGACAACTTGGGAGAAATATTTCTGTTTCCCCCAATGCTGTAATATGCATATGGTACAATACAGTCTGGCTTCTGAAAAGGAGGAGGATTTGAAGCACTGGTTAATGAAGATGAAGGAGTCACCTTCAGTATGGTGTACAGCTCAATGTAAAGAACCTGAATCCTTACATCTTAGCCAATAGGCAACATTGTGATAAATGGGAAAAAAGATTGAAATTGTTAAGAATTTCATCTTGCTTGGATCCACAGTCCATGCTCGTGGAAGCAGCAGTCAGGAGTTCAAATGCCTTGCATTGGGTAAATCTTTAATGTGCTATAAAGAAAAAATGTTACATTGAGGACAAAGATGCACCTGACCCAAGTCATGGTATTTTCCATTGTCTCCTCTGAATGTGAAAATTGGACGCTGAATAAGAAAGATCAAAAAAATCAATACATTTGGACTAATGGTGCAGGGTAAGAATACCAAAAGTATTCATAGGCTGCCAAAAGAAGCAACAAATTTGTCTTGGAAGAAATACAGCCAGAATGCTCCTGAGAAGGCAGAGTGGCTACATTATGTCTCATGTACTTTGGACATGTTATCAGGAGGGATCAGTCTCTGTAGAAAGACACGCTTGATGAAGTGGAGAGGCAGTGAAAAAAAAGAAGGTCCTTAATGAGATGGATTATTAACACAGCGGCTGCAACCATAGGCTCAAGCAGAACAACGTTTGTGAGGATGGTGGAGGACCGAGTGGTATTTCGTCCTGTGATGCACAGGGCCCATATGATTCCAAGAAAACTCAATGGCACCTCCCAAGAACCACAGGATAAAGTCATATGCTTTGATTTTCCTTGACAACTTTCTGTTTCATCCCTGGTAACATCCTCATGAACATAAAGAATAACTTCAGTTATTGTGGCAGCAAATAACATTGACTCCTGGATCAACACATTCATTATTTCCCACAGATACCTTGTAATTATGGTGCCAATACCCTGTCCATTATCACTGATTGTGTCCTCTCTAGGGTCTTCGAGGCTTTGGATCAGCTGGACTGTGTTCTTTCCTCACGATTCCCCATCTGGGCCACTGCAGGTCCATTCTGAACATTCAGGTTGAGATGTTTCAAAGTGTTAGCTCCTTTTCAAGAAGGGTAACTAAAGAGAACCTTATTTAGCTTCCAAATTTCCTTTCATCTTGTCTGTTTTGTGTCCATGCATTGGTGTTAATGATCTTGAAGGTTTCATAAGCTGTTCCTGTTACATTTGCAAATGCCTTGATGCTTGGAGATACCTCTCCAATCAATACAGAGA
Organism: Nesogale talazaci; assembly: GCA_004026705.1. Lineage (NCBI taxonomy): Eukaryota > Metazoa > Chordata > Mammalia > Afrosoricida > Tenrecidae > Nesogale > Nesogale talazaci. The sequence goes on from PVJH01048684.1 coordinate 6,741, forward strand.
AGAAGATAGCAAGTACTTTTCCAATAGAATGTTGATGTGAGATGGTAAGTGTGATCCTGTACCAGGAATGTAAAGCATAAGATGCATAGTCCAGCACGAAAGCAGCACTTATAGAAATACTGGCAGTCACGGCTTTCTTTATCCCAATTCTTCTAGCTTTTTCTAAATGTGATGTACCTTTCAAGTGTTTTCTTTGCCTCAAAATGTAATGCCATTTCTAATTGTTGCTGCAACCTCTTCAGCTGCTCTTCCACCAGCTTTTGCTTATGCCATTTTTAATCAGTAAATGAAGATAATTTCTTTGCTCAGATAGCAATTGATAATCTAAGAAGAGGACTGATGACCAAAATCACAAGGATTAGCTCCCAACTGCATGCAAACACTATTATACAACTGTAAGAAATGCTGATATTTACTGAAAAAAAATCCAATCTTATCACCAGTTCTTTCATCAATTTTGAAGACATCATTTATGAGACAGATGTTTAGTTCCCCAACATCATGCACATCAAACCAGCCTGTCACATAATAGCATTAAAAGTGTTTTCTAATTGTATATGCTTTTCTTCAAGCTGCCAGGCATTAAAATGAAGCCTGAATGTAGGCATCAACAAATACACCACTACCAATTCCACTCTCATGATAGGGATACATGCAGTGGCGGGAGTCAGCAGGTTAGGTAGACCCCATACCTAACGTTTTGTTGAGTTTGGTGAACTGACAGTTAAAATAGTGCTTAAAAATCAAAGTTCTATCTAAGATGAGTGACTGGGCAGTCATCCAATTTAAAAATCACAAATTTATATTCCCTATTGTTTGCTAGCAATGATCAACACAACAGCATCTTCATTTCCTCCATAGCATAAAAATTAGGTGGAATTCTGCTTATAATATTTATGTGTTCATTTCATAAAACCCATTATACTTTTCATGAAATACTACATTTTTATTCTTTTGTATTTGTTATCTAAGTAACCAAACATATACCATAAAGCTGCCAAATAATCAGGGGGTGGCAGGCTGCCATTTGCTTAAGCTTTGAGTTACTTTCCAAATTCCCTCAAGATGGTGTGACTGCTTGCATAATTCCTGAAAGTTTCCAAAGACCTAAAAATATTGGGAGAACAATCGCCATATGTTCAGCAGAAGTGGGAGGGAGTTTTCAAAGATGTTCAGAGAGAAATATTGCCAAAATTTCTAACACAGCAAACCTAATGCCTATTGACTTATTGACCTATCTCTAAAGGAATGGGATCCTGAAGAGATGATTAAAGATAAATCACGCAGCCCATGATGCTTGGCTAAAAGCAAAGAATATTGCAAGAGAGAATACCAATCCAAAAAATGTGGAAATATCTTAAATAACATTGTTATTGTTTTTTGTCAGGTATGATTTATTATATTTACTAATTTTTTAAACTTTCTTTTAACATAATATAGTCTGTGATTGTGTTAGTCTGGATAGACTAGAGGAACAAATTTCATAGACATGCACATAGATATAAGGAAAAGGTTTATATACAAGAGGAACAGGACATTGAGAAAACATCCCAGCCCAGTCCAGTTCAAAGTCATAAGTCCGATATTAACCCATATGCCCGAAATCAGCCTATAAAGTCTCCTTCAGACTCACGAAGTCAGAAGTCAGAGGGTGCAGAATCCCCGGGCTGGCAGGGGTCTCCACATGACTGCTCACTTCCAGGGATCAGGGTCCATGATGGTAGAAGCATCCCATGGTGGCAGAAACAACTCATCATTGGCAGAAGTCTCCATGTGGCCGCCCCAGCTTCAGAGGTCTGGCTCCATCAGGGCAAAGCCGTGTGGTCTCTCCACTGGCTCCTCCAGCTTCTTGGATGCTGCCATGTTGTCTTGTCTGTGATTCATCATCTCTGAGACTAACTCCCAACAACTGGGGAGATAACTTCTCATCTTCACGAGGGAAATATCATGAGACTTCCCAGAAGTATCAAGAGAAAGCCATGCCCACACAGAGGCCTCATTTGCTACTCAATGGTTATCTCCAGATTAACAGGCCAGACTCCACCCCTGTGTCTCAATCATGAAATTAACATAAGCACATAACTGCTACAGTGATCCTCTTTTATTAAATATTAACTATATGGAAAAATTAACTACCTTTCATTATATCAGATTGCTATACTTGAGATGGTCATTAGAGTCATGAACCAGTTGCTAAATTATTTTAATCTCCCATGACCATCTCGCCCTTTAGTTTGCTGAAGATATCTGTGATGTTGGGAATACCTCGATTTTTATTATAATCATTCATGTTTCCTACTTGGGCAAAATTTGCAAGACTATCCCACACATTTCCAAAACCCAACATCAAAGGGGAACCACACCGTCATTCCCCCTTTCATTTCCACCTTTGCTCCACCCTCCTGGTATCACCACTCTCACCACTGGATCATTTGTCCTGGATTCCCTGTGTTTTCAGTTCCTATATGTACCAGTGTGCATCCTCTGGTCTACCCAAATTTGTAAGGTAGAATTAGGATCACGATGGAGGGGAGTTGGAAGCATTTAAGAACAAGAGGAAAATTGTATGTTTTATTGCTACACTGCATCCTGATTGATTCATTTTGGCCCCAGGATTCTTCTGAAAGGCGATGTCCATTTGCATACAGATGGGTTTTGGGTCCCCAATCTGTACTCCCCTCATTCTTGAAAAGCAGTGTCCAGTTGCCTACAGATGGGCTTTCAGTCCCGAATCTGCACTCCCTCTGATTCATAGTGATATGATTTTTTGTTCTTTGATGCTGATACCTGGTCCCTTTGACACCTCATGATCATGCAGGTTGGTATGCTTCTTTCATGTGGACTTTATTGTTTCTGAGCTAGATGGCCGCTTGTTTGCTTTCAAACCTTTAAGACCTTACATGCTATATCTTTTGATACTCAGGCATCATCAGCTTTCTTCACCACATTTGCTTATGCCCACATTTGTCTTTGGCCATCATGTTGGGAATGACAATTTAAGAGAACAAAGTGTCCTTGAATGGAGACCCAATATCCATCTGCTACCTTAATGCTATACCTATAAATATAACCTATATAAATAGATTTACATATGTTCATACTTGCATTTAGACCTCTATAAATGCCCTTTGCCTCCTAGTTCTTTCCTCTATTTCTTTTTACTTTTCTCTTGTACCACTATCATGCTCAGCCTTCATTTGAGTTTTAGTAATTCCTCTTGGTTATATTGCCCTTGATCAATCTCTGCCAGGCCTGTTACACCCTCCTTGCCACTGATGTCGGATCACTTCTTGTTCCCTTGTCCCTGGGTTGGTTAACACCACTGCCTTTCCCCCACATCCTCCTTTCCCATGTCCCCCCAGAACTATCGGTCCCATTGTTTTCTCCTCCAGATTGTTTATCCAACCTATCTTATCTAGCTAGACCTGCAGAGATAATAATATGCACAAAATAATAAGACAGAGCAAAACAAAGTAACAAAAGAAAACAAAGTAACAACAACAACAAAGTGACAAAAAAAAAGAAAAGAAAGAAAAAGAAAAGCCTGTAAATAGTTCAAGGTATATTTGCTGACCGTTAGGAGTATCTTCCAGTCAAATCTGATGGGGTGCCACATCCTGGCCCCAAAGTCTACTTTTGGTACTCCGTGGAGACTTCCTTGCTCTGATCTCCTTGCTGTTCCGTCGCATGCCCTTAGTGTTTTGCGTCAGTGTGGTAGGGTCAGATGGGGCGCAATTCCCACACTGTCTCCAGTGTTGTCCCCTGCAGGGCTATGGGTCTGTGAAAGATGATGAATCATGGACAAGACAAGATGAAATGAAGGATGTATTACATCGCAGGTTGTCAATAAGCCTTTCTCCAATCCTGATGCCACATTCTTCTTCATATTGTCCAGCTTTCTGGGATCATTTGTTCATCATACAGATTGAAT
>PVJH01048685.1:0-10674 GCA_004026705.1 Nesogale talazaci
GTTTCCTCCTATTGGCCTCTTGGATTACTTGCTTTTGTCAGGCTGGCCTCCTTGTTGATAAACATCATGAAATAGCTCTTGTTTGCTGCTTTCTCTGTTCACCGCCTTGCTTATAGGTCTTCTAGATCTGTGGTTCTCAACCTGTGGGCCACGACCCCTTTGGGGTCTAACAGTTCTTTCACAGAGCTCACGCAGTTCATAACAAAAGCAAAATCATAGTTATGAAGTAGAATCAAAAGTAATTTTATGGTCGGGGTGCTCACGACACCCTAAGGAACTGTATGAAAGGGTTGCAGCACTAGGAAGGTGGCATACCACTGCTCTAGATTAACTCATGACCAGCTTTTCATCCCTCAGGTGTTTCCTCAATTAGACAAGGATTCTCTCAGGCTCCCACATCCTTCATTCCCTATCTTCCTTCACAACCACACTGCCATCCTCAGTTCTTATCTAATATGTTGCCTTTATTAGTTACCAACTCAGCTCTCACCCGTGAACACAGCTTGTGTAAAATAACAAAAGGTTGCCTAGCCCTATGTCATCTTCATGGTCTTTGATGTGTTTGATGGCATTGCTTTAGATACTGTCAATCCATCTCATTCTTCACCGAGCACTTTACCAAATATGATTTCTTCCCATTAGTAATTGTGGGTGTCCTCAGAAAATGTTCAAAGTAAGCAAGATAGAGTTGTACCACATTTGCTTCTCAGTAAAATTCTGACTATATTGCTGCTAAGAACAGTTTGGTTTTGTGTATTCAATATTCCTCACCCACAGCAAAATAAAAATTCTTTTTTTTTCATGTCCAAAATACAGGAAGTGAATGAAAAGTGATTCTATGAGGTGGTTGAGAAAACCATGGTTTGGGTCACATTGCCCACATTTTATTAACCCACGTTAATGATATAGCGATGGAGGGGTGGAGTCTAGCCTGTCAGTCAGGTCACATCCTGATGATGACTCCTTATGGTCATGGCCTTCTCCTAAGAAGGGCCCTGAGAACCTCCCCCACCTCTCTGCCTTCTCTTTTCTGCTGACTCACCCTAGTTGCTGCCTGAGCTCTGAGATGCAAGGCCCTGCCATTGGATCCACACGACTTTGCATCCACCAGCCTGTGATTTTCCTGCAGTCTGCATCATTGTGTGTGGATGCATGAGTCTGAAGAGGGACTTATGAGCTAGTGTCCGACTGATGGACTTGAGTGGTACTGGGATGTTTTCATGATATACAGTTACTTCTTGATAGAAAGCCCTGTGTTACACATATATGAGTGTCACTGGATTTGTTTCTCTATGTAACCAGCCTAATCGACTCGGCTAGGATTTTGTTGAGATATTTCCCATCTAAATTCATGAGGGATATTGGTCTATAATTTTCTTTTTTGTGTACAGACTTTTCATGGTTTTGAGAGTAGAATTATGCTAAATTCATTAAATGGACTCACAAGTTTCACATCACTTTCTATATTCAGGAATAGTTTGTGTGCTGGAACTGGTGTGAACTTTTCTCTGAATATTTGTTAGACTTCCTGAATCCTGCACTTCTATTGGGAAATTTAAATGGAATGATTATTTTGTTGGTTTGTTTTCGGTCTGCTAAAAATTTCTTCAGAAGTTCATCTCAGTCCAGACAAGTCACAGATCTACAGCATTACATTTCTAAGATTTGTCCATTTATTCTAGATTTTCAAATTTTTTTAATTGCCATCCTTATCATATTGTGTTCCTATTCATTTCAGGTGACTCTGCTATGTTTTTAATTATTAAATGTATTCATGTTATTTGCATCTTCTTTTCTTTTTCAAATTTATCACTGGATTGTCAATTTTATGAATCTGCTCAAAGAATGGATTCTTAATTCTCATTGTCTTCCTGTTTTTTTATTTCACTTATATCTGTCTTGATTACTATTATTCTTTTTTTCTGTTTTCTTATTTGGTCATCTTTTTGTAACTGCTGAATATACAGGGTTAAAAATTTTTTTTTGGTTTTTTAGGGCATCACTGCCCTGGTGGTGGGAGTAGGAGGCCCAGCCTTTGCTCTTGTGGAGCTGGAATTGAACCTCCGTCCCAGTGGGCTGCAGTCCCGCACACAACCACTACTCCACCGGGGCTCAGCCTGCTTATTTATTTTTTTTTTTTGGTTTTGGGTTAAAATTTTAATGTTGGTTCTTTCTTCTTTTTCTAGAAACTGCACTCTGAGTGCTTTTTTGTTATGTTCCAAATGTTTATGTATTTTTATTTTTGTTATATATAAATATAAAAGATGCTTTGGACTACCACGGTTAAAAATTATTGATCAATGTTTTGTGGCCTAAACATCGGGTGTAGTATGGAAAGTGTTCTATGTGTATACTGGTAAACATTATGTATAATGTTGGATGGTTGACTAATGTTTATTGCCACACAATTCACTATCGCAAATAATCTAAATTTCCATCAGTAGATGAGTGGATCAACAAACTCTGGCACATACACACAATGGAATACTATGCTTCACTCAAAAGCACTGAGTAACACAATGAACACGTCTCCATGTGGGAAAAGATGGAGGAAATTATGCTAAGCGTAGTCTGTCAATCACAAAAGGAGAAATACAGCATGAGTCCCCTGAGGTAAGTGCAATCAACAAGGTATGTATAGAAGAGAAGCCTCCTATAACATAACAGTTGGACAGAGATTTAGGAAAAGAGGAGGAGAGGGGACCCAAACCCAGGGAGGTATGTGTTGGGTACAGCACAGTAAGGGAGAAGGACAGAGGGCAGAGGGAGAAAAGGGGGGTTTGAAAGTGAAAGGATAATGCAGGAAGCAGGGCACTAACCCACCCAAGGGAGAGTACCGGTATTATCTCCACAGAAGCTGGTGTGGGTGTGCAGATCCTACCATGAAGCACCCAACCGTGAAGACAGCGTGGACACATGGAAGAAGGCATGAAAAGAGAGTGCTACAGGACTGGCCACATCCAGAGGCTGACCGACAACCGCCCTGGAAGTAGGAATGGCAGAGAACAGATTAGGGGAGGGACCAGAATGCCACACCCACATGGAGACAAGTGGACACAGAGGATGAGAAAGAGAGCTGGCCTGGTCCCCACGATGGTCCAAACCCTACTCATAATGCCCAGAAGACTACACCCCTGCAGGAACTTATGCAACAGGGGCGACTGAGCCAACAGCAACAGGAACTGTCATACGGTCTCCCTACAGAAGCAGAGAATGACAGAGGACAATTTGGGGGTCATATGGTGGGGAAGAAATGTGCTCTGAACTCCCAAAATGAACCTAATCAAGAAAGGAACACTACTCTTTAGACAGTAGGGAGGAGAGAAAGACTGAACTAATGGTCCCAGGGGGAACATGGGGGAGAGGGAAGAGGGAAGAGGAAGGGGGACCTGGACAGGCTTAGGGATGGAGGGAACAACAAATGATCTGCAATTGGTGGTGAGGAGGGTGTGAGAGGCCTGGTAGGGCTGAAGTAAGGGTTATGTAATAGAGAGGAAGTACTGAAACCCAAATAAAGGTGGAGTATGACAGTGGGACCGGAGGAAGGCATAAGGACATAGAGGAAAGAACTAAAAGGCAAAGGACACCTGCAGAGGTTTTAACAAAGACATGTACATATGTATATATAAGCATATATTATGAGGGAACAAATTCAGATACATATATTTATATGTTTAGTACTAAGGTAGAAGCTGGACCTTGGACACCCCCCACACACACACATCCAGGCATGTTCCCTCAAGGCAAGAACATTTTTCTACTAATTCAGCATTTCAGGACCTCACTGGCCCAATGCGATCACTGAAGTCAAATAGGTTCACAAGCAAATGTGGTGAAGAAAAACAATTGTACCCAGCTACCAAAGGATAGAGTCTGGGGTCTCAAATCCTGAAGATAAACAAATGGCCACCTAGCTGATACGCATCCAAGCCCACATGGAAAAAGTGGCCATGAGGTTTCAAAAGGACCAGGCCTCAGGCATCATGCAGGGAAAAAATTGTATCACTGCATGTGATCTCTCATGACATGATCACTGAGGACATGTGGGGATTGAGAAAGAGTGGTAAAGATAGCTGATGGAATCTGACTATCAAAAGATACAACATCTGAGGACTTAAAAGTTTGAGGGTGAACAAATGGTTATATGGCCCAGGAACAACAACACGCACCATAGAAGATGCACACCAGCCTGTGCTACCATGAGATGTGGAAAGAACCAGATCTCAGACATCAAAGAACAAAAATCATATCATTGTGTGCCCACCCTCCGTACATAATCGCTGAAGACAGAAGTGAGCAGATACAGAGAGGAGAAATCCGATGGCACCCAGCTACCAAATGATAAAGTGCCTGGGATCGCAAGGGCTTGGGGGTGAACAAGTGGCCATCTAGACCAGAAGCAGCAAAGCCCACATGGAAGAAAGACACTAGCATTTGTGATCACAGGAGGCTGAAGGGAGTAGATATCAAGCATCAAAGAACAAGAATCACATCACTATGAATGGCAGGGTGGAGGGAACAGAGTGGGGACACAAGGCCTACCTGTGGGTAATTGGACACCGTCTCAGAGGGGAGTCATGGGAAGGAGACAGACCAGTAAGATGCAGTGAGGTGGTGATGAAGCATACAACTTTCCTCTAGTTTCTGAAGGCTTCCTCCCACCAACTGTCATGGTTCCAGAGCTACCTTACAAATCCAGCTGGACCGGAAGAGTGGAAATGGGAAATGGAAATGCAGGGAACCCAGGACAGATGAACCCTTTGGGGCCAGCAGTAAGAGTGCAACTACTGGATGGGTGGAGGAAAGGTGGGATAGAAAGGGGGAACCAACTACGGGGATCTACACATAATCTCCTACTGGGAGGACAGACATTGGTGGAGAGGGCGAGTGGAGACATCAGGCAGTGTAAGTTATGACAAAATGATAATAATTTATAAAGTGTTGAGGGTTGAGGGGAGAGGGAAGCAAGGATAGAAGGGAAAAGATGAGAAGCTGATGTCAAGGGATCAAGTGAAAAAGTGGAGGTTCGGAGAATGCTGACAGCAGCAGACATGCGAAGAAGCATGGCTAACATATGTATTTATGCATTATGAAAAATGATGTTTGAGCCCCCAATAAAATGATTTTAAAGGTAAAAATAAGACCTTTCGTTTATTATTGGCCTTTGTGTTTATATATGATTATTTGTGCGCACTGAAGTTATATATCAGCAATATATTTCTTTATGATCTTATGAGGATCGGAGTCCAGAATATCCTTATCTGCTCCTTGACTACTTCCAGTGAGCAATTATCTTGAATCGTGTATCGAAACTTTTCTGGTTCAGAACTTTGCTCCCAGTACATCTTTTATTCCCTTGACAGCACAGGTCAGAACACAGGTGTGAGTTTCCTGTGGATTAGGAAAAGATCAGCTTCATCTTGAGCTGGTGGCTAGACTGTCCATTTTTGTAGACCATAATCTACAAGAAAGCAAGGTGAGTCTGATTTTGTGAGTGCTGATATTATTTATATTTTTATGTATGTATGTGTGTATGAATCTATAAAGCTAGTGCAGCTAAGAGAAGAAGATAGTGAAGGCCCCAGGAATAAGGGTTTGGCACCGGATCTCTTACTGTGAGGCCAGATAAACCTGTTTTTCCTATTAATTGACTTCCCCTAAGAAGTTTCAGCTCCCTAACTCTTCCAGTTTCGTTTCCTCTCCCACCTTATCCTTCTATCAATGTTCTCCTAGTACGCTGTCATTTTGTGGGCAATTATTTTCCTTCTAGTTTTTCCTTTCCTTTTTTTGATGTGTCTTTGATATAATAAGATTCTTGCCAACTAATGAAAATCTGAATGTGTTTTCTTCATTTTACTGTCACTATTCATATTTCTACAGTGATTTCACCTTAGCTTAGCCATTTCTGTTTGTCATTAAAAAGACATTCATTGTTAAAATAGAAAAGTAAATTGTCACTAAAGAAGAGTAATATTTGTTTTTGCCATTTGCTCACATGAAAAATGACCTTGTCGAACTGAAAATCAACACTAATACTGCCCTTTGTAATAAGGCAAAAATAAAAGTTAAAAATACTTGCAAAGGATATACTAATATTCCTAAAGAGTTTTGAAAGGCTACCAATATTCGATGGTTAATACATTTTAATATGCATTATTTTTAGGCTCTGAGAGTGAAGATAGACTCGGTTATTAGTGATTATATTTCAGATACACAGCAAGTACAAGAAAAAAGTGATATGATTATATACATATTATTAGCCTTCTCTTGTAGGAAAAAATGAAAACAATTTGACTAAATTGATGGGTTATTGATGCCTACCATAGATATTTAGAGACTAAGGATGCTTTTGCCCAAATTAGAAAAAAAAGAAATTCTGCCCTCACTAATAGTAGCACTGCAATTTCCTTCATTTAATAGGCACATGTTATTAGAATCAAATTTTCTGAATATACACAACTTCTAAGGTTTGATAAGAAAACAAGAAATATGCTATAAAAATTGTTAAAGGATTTGAATATAGCTCCCATTTCTAGAAAAGAGATAATTCCTACTCTGGATGACGTGTGGTCCCAGAGCTTCTCACTGTGCTTAAGTAGAATGAAACAGTTCAACTCCTTTTCACTGAAGAAGGAAGATACCTTCTGTTCATACTAGAAGATACCTTCTGTTCATAGATCTTCAGCCAAGTCAATTAAGCTGTGTGCATTATGAGCTCCTCTTCCCTCTTCAAACGTGTTGTATGGGATGGCAGTCCCCTGTAACAGTCCCCTGCTTTCTGTAACAGACCTGACCTTGATCATGGGTCTGAGATTCTGAGTTCTCTCTGTGAGCCAACCATAAATGAGAGGGTGTTTTTTCAGATACCCATACTGGAATAAAGAAATTATTGAAGATGCATTTCAATTCTGATAATGTTGCTTTTATCATTTTATCTCTAATGAGTCACACAAAAATGTGTCAATGTGCCAATATAACAACAAGTAAAATGATAAAATATATTGAACCTCTGGATGTGGAGTGGCTTTCAAAATTTGAGTGATGTCATTTGCTAAGTGCTGGAGAACTCACCTCAAGGGAAATTTAAACAAAATGAACTTGTATGACTATGAAGAATTTAAAGAACTGTCCAGGGTCTGAATATTGGAAAAAGATGAAGACATGAAGTCTATAACAATAATTAGCTTTGAAAAAAAAGAAAAATTTGGAGAAGGTAGTAATATTTAATATAATATATACTTCATATTCATCAAGCAGAGGACTAAACACTCAAAAAGGAATATCAAATCAAATGGTCAATAAGTTTTTTAAATGTTTTATAGCTTTATAAGAATGAAGGACTTTTATAGCACAGCATGAATTGCATGACTCTGAAGTATTCAATCAGGATCCTGAACTTTGATAGAAAAATAATTTAATTTGTATAAAAAGACATTCTGAGAATTTGAAAGACTGATATGATTGGTAGAAATGAAGTATTGGAACAACAAATGTGCCAGATTAATCCTGATGCAGAAGCCTGATCATTTAGATTGGGTGTTCTCATGCTGTTGTGTGAGTGGATAGATATACAGCACTGAATTTACAGCTATGGAATTTATTATACAAGCTTTTTTTTTTCAACTCTGTGCTTGTGGACCATCACAGTCTGATTTCATGTGAGATTAGTGTTCACCACCTCTTTTTCTTCCTGCAAGCTAAATTTGCAATAAACAAAGAAACAGAAAATGATTAAAATAATGTACGCTTTCAGTTTTTTTTAAATGTTCTCCAGTTTTATAAGCTTTTTGTAATCTTGTTGGTGTCTGTTTTATGAATTGTGCATTTGGTATTATATCTTGGCCTCATCTAAGATCATGAAATGGAGCTCTGGTACGTCGTTGTTAAACACTGGGCTGTGATCTGCACGCCTCGCACTGGTAAACCACGAGCAGCTCCAAGGTAGAAACGCTGGCCTTTCTACTCCCAGAAAAAATTACCGTCTCAGAAACGCACAGGGGATCAATAGGAATTAACATTGACTCAATGGCAGTGAGTTTCTGTCACGAAGATTTTGTGATTCTTTTCTGTTGAGAAGTTGTATTGGCTTACTCCTTCCAGTGACGCAGTTCTAGTTCATTATCTTATGTGAGTTCTACTGCCAATGAGTTCTTTCAGATTCATAATGACCCTCGAGGGCTTTGTGGGACTGTAAGTCTTTATGGGCACAGAAAGTCCCATCTTTGACCCCGCTGATAAGTTTAAACTTCTGCCGTCCAAGGTCAGAAGTCCAACAGAGAGCTGCGAGCACAGCTAACGCTCCTTAAGTGAAAGATGGATGCATAAAATTACATTTCTCTCCAAGTTGCATGGCCAATTGTTTCAAAACTAATTGTGTTCTGTTTTTTAACCAACTGTCTGCTCTTTATTAGTTTATATGTACTCTTAGCTTTCTAATTTTATGTCTCCTTATAAGTTTGAGTTTAATTTCTTTTCATTTAGTTTCTTCACTTAGGGCGTGTATTTGTTCTCTGAGATATTTGCAAATACTTACATATATGTTTTAAATCTCACTGGTACTTACATATACCTAAGTAATCATGTATTTCTTCCATACAGTAAGATTTAATATTCAGTTTTCAGTGTTATATTTCTTTTCATTGGCATTTCTTTACGGTAAATTTATTTTTAAATTTTTTCTATGTAATTGAACTTTATATTTCTTTACATTTTAATCATTTTATTGGAGACTCACACATCCCTTATCACAATCCATCTATACATACATATACTGTGCTAGGGACCTTTGCATGCCTGCTGCCATCATTGTTCTCCAAATAACTGCTCTTCCACTTGAGCACTTGATATCAGTTTTTCAGCTTTTCGCCTCCCTTCTCAATTCTCCTTCCCCCACTAACCCTCAACATTTTATGAATTATGATTATTTTGCCATATCTTACACTGCCTGACATCTCCTGTTGCCCACTCTTCCACTGTCTGTCCTCCAGATAGGAGGTTATGTATCCGATATCTTCACTCTCACTAGTGGTCCTCAGGCGTTTCTCTGTCTAGGATTCCCTGTATTTCCAATTCCCATCTATACCAATCTACCTCTTCCAGCTCACTGAATTTGTTAGGTATACTTGAGTTCACAATTATTGGGGTGGAGGAAGCTTTTAAAAACTAGAGAAAAGCTGTATGTTTCATCGTTCTCCTTAATATATTTTTTAAATAAAATTTGGGGGGACTCTTACATCTCTTATCACATTTTTACATTCATTCATTGTGTCAAGCACATTTGCACATATGCTGTGATCATTTTCAATACATTATCTTCCCACTTTAGCTCCTGATATAAGCTCCCCATTCTTCCCCATCCCCATCCCTCCACTACTCACCCTCCCTCATGAAGCCCTGATTGGTTATAGATTATTTTTTCAATATCTCACATCATCCTTCATTGACCATCATCCACTTTTCAGTTACTCATCCCCCTGGAAAGGGGTTCTAGTTTGATCCTTGTGATTGGTTACCCCTTTCTCTTTCCACCCTCCCCTAATCCTCCTGACATCTCTACTTCCCTTGTTGGCCCTGAAGGGTTTATCTATCCTGAATTCCCTGTACTGCTGACTCTTTTCTGTAGCTGTGTTCATGCTATGGTCTAATGTGACTTATAAGGTAAAATTGAGGTCATGATAATGGGGTGAAGGAAGCACCAAAGGACTAGAGGAAAGTTGTGTGTTCCTTTGGTGCTATGCTTCATCTTTTCCCTGTGACCCTCTTTAAAGGGATGCACAACTGTTTACAGATGGACATTGGGCCTCTACTCCATGCACACACACACACACACACACACACACACACACACACACACACCTTGGGTATGGTTTTATTCTGGGTCTTTGATGCCCGATACCTGATGCCATCAACTCCTCAAAATCACACAGGCTGGAGTACTTCTTCCATGAGGGGTTTGTTGCTTCTGAGTTAGTTTGTTCACCTACAAGACTTTAGGACACCAGCTGCTCTATCTTTTCAAAGCTGAGTACCATCAGCTTTATTCCTCACAGTTGCTTATGCACCCATTTTGTCTTTAGCTATCTTGTCAGGAAGGGAGCATCACAGAATGCCAGATTGTTAAAGTGTTCTTTTGTTAAAGTAGTACTTGAGTTGACGTCCAATATCCACCTGCAACTCTTGACATATACATATGAGTACATAGTTCTATTTCCTTCTCATTATATGCATATTTACATATGTACATACCTCTATTTAGGCCTCTATAAATGTTCTTTTCCTGGTGGTTTTTTCCTCTATTTCCTTTTTACTTCCCCTTTATCCCATCATCATGATCTGCCTTCATTCAGGTTTAGTAATTCCTCACTGCTACATTGTCCTTAATTGAGCTCTACTAGACATCCTGTGACCTTTCATCCATTTATTTTGGTTCACTTGTTGATCCCTTGTCCCTGGGTTGGTCCCCCCCACCTTCCTTTTCCCACCTCCCCTTCTCCATATCTCCCCAGAACTATTGATCCTATTCTTTACATCTCTGAATTTTTAATCCTACCTATCTTATCTAGACAGACATGCAGATACATTAATAAGTGCAAAAACCAGGCAAAGCCAAATAAAACAACAAAGGAAGCAAAACCCAACAAGACAATAACAACAGCAAAAAGCAAGCGCAAAATA
>PVJH01048686.1:0-10663 GCA_004026705.1 Nesogale talazaci
GCTCCTTCCTTGGCTCTCCGCAGGCGACCACCCACTCCCGCTCAGCCGCCCCCGCGGGGTGGGGGGCCCTGCATTGGGGCTCACCAGCGTCTCTCCCGAGAGCACCTCCAGCAGCCGGAGGAGGTTGCGTCCATCACGGAGGTCGCTGTACAGGTCTCCCACGCGGCAGGTCACCCGGGCCAGGTGCGAGTTCACCCACTTGGTAAAGGTCTTCTTCTGCACGGCTTCACGCTCATCTGCGGTGGTGGGTGGCAGCCCGGGTCACTCCGGTCCTCCCAGCCCAGGGTCTCACCCCCCCCCCATCTCTCCCACACCCCAGCCCCCAGTGGGACTTGCCCCAAGCCAGCGGCAGAAGTGGCGGGATGGGGGATCGGGAGACAGGAGGAGAGGCCCGAGGGAGGGATGATGATGACGATGGCGAGGGACGCTGGGAAATGGGCATCGGAAGGAACCAAGGACTGTGGGAGATAAGCTCTGAGAACGTCCGGTGAGACGGTGGGGGCAGTGGGGTGTGAAGAAAGGGCTCTGGGGCTGGAAGGGGGCCGGCCAGGCCTCAATGTCCTCCCTCATCTGTAACATGGATATGATGCTGTGTGAGCGTGTGAGCGTGTGTGAGAGAGAGAGACATGGTGGCCGGGGGGCGGGGCGTGGGATTATAATTACAGCAGTGGACCTTCTACCTGCTCATTAGAAGGACCAGGCATTACAGAGGCTGCCACCCTCCTGGGGCACCTTAGAGACACTCCTGAAACTAGATCCAGGCAATTCCCAATCCTCGAGGCAATTCTCACCCACGGTGACCCTATACGACAGGCTACAGCAGCCCGCAGGGGCCCCGAGGTTGGAACCCTTACAGAATCGGGCTGCCACATCTTGCTCCTGCAGTGCGGTTAGTGGGTTCAAACCGTTGACCTTCCAGTCAGCAGCTGGGTGCTTAACCAGCGAGGGTCCTTACACATACACACACCCACATACACACACACGCCACCAAGTCAGTTTCGAGCGGTGCCCTAGGAGGCTTCCAAGACCCTAAACCGTGACAGAGGCGGGCGGACTGCCCCATCTTCTCCCGCAGTGTGCGGTGCGGGGAGGCTCTCACTAACTGCTGGTCTCTTGGTGAGCAGCCGAGTGCTTTAACTGCTACACCACCAGGCCCCAGGCGCCCTCTCTCCTCAAAGAACGCAAACCCCCTGCCATCATCAGGTCAAGTCCAGCTCAGAGGCTTCCATGGAGCGAAGTAAAGGCAAAGACACGTCTAAGGAACCCAGTGGCGCTCGGCTGCCAAAAAAAGGCTGCTGGTTTACCACCCCCTTCCTTTCCCCTGACTGTCAGGAAGGCCCAGGGGGCCAGCTCCCAGAGAGATGGCAGACTGGGCACCCCGGCACACAGATCCGCCACTATACTTCTGTACAAGGCGATCCAGGCCCCAGACACAGACCATCCAAGGTGCAGGCACAGGCCAAGAGGAAAAACAGGATCTTGACAGTTGGCGACTGGGAAAACAAAGAACTCAGGAAACATGGGGAAGCTTAAAAAAACAAACAGAACACCAGCCGGCCAGCCGTGAGGTGCCAGCCCCGGAAGGACGAGGTGAGGGCACCCTCTGCGGCCTGCAGGGCAACAGCTGCAGAGGGTGGGGGGGCTGGCGCAGTCCACAGAGAGGTCTACGGATGGGATGAGCCCCTCGAACGGACGCAGAGGGAGGCAAGCTGCCTGGTCACCAGCGACGCAGGTCAGTGCAAGGTCAGAGCCAAGAGGTCAAGGGCCTGAAAGAAGCTTCTTTCTGCCCCCAGCGCCACAGAAGCCGAACAGACTCATCTCTTTTTTTTGTTTGTTTGTTTTTTGGGCATCACTGCTCTCCGGTGGTGGGAGTAGGAGGCCCAGCCCCACTGCTGGAATTGAACCTCCGTCCCAGTGGGCCGCAGTCCCGCGCACAACCACTGCGCCACCGGGGCTCAGCCCCAGACTCATCTCTTAATCTCACATTCCTAGGCACCTCACCCGTGGAGCAGGGAGCCACACCCAGGCCCGGCCCCATCTTCCTTACCCTTGGTCCTAATGTCTGCTTGGGGTGGCCAGGTACTCTGGCACCCCGGTGAGTGCCTCTGGGAGGCCTTTCGGGGTCTCCAGGCCCTGAGGTCTGGGTTTGCCCAGATCACCGGCCACTCCAGCAGGATGCACCAAGCACGGTGGGCAGGCCCTTCTTGGCACGCGCAGGTAGGATAAATGGGAAGGATGTGGAAGTAGTGGCAGCCAGCGGGGCAACAGGCAAATGCCAGCCCTCAGAGACGAAAATGCAGCGTCGCAAGGCCTTTGCAACCCCATCCGTACACACACACACACATAGCCATGAAGCACAGCGACTCCCAGAAACACACATCACCACCCGTGCCAGTGTCAACATGCCAGCTCGGATTTCCACTTGGACGAATGGCACACCAACTCCCCTTGACATTCTCCCCACTTTCCACACTCAGGGCCTCCTCCCATTGTCAGGCACCCACTCTGAAGTGCAGGAAATGCGAACCCCCGGGCTCCAGGGACGGGAAGGGGGGGTCACTCCCCCACTCTCCTTTTCCGGGGCATCTCAAAGGCACTCCATCTCCCCGCGCCCTTGCAAATGCCTCCGGGCTCGGGGCCCCTGGGCGCTCACCCCTGCGCCCGGCGGCCCGCTTCCAACTCCTTCGCGGGCCCATGCAGGGGCTTTCGGACTCTGGGCGCGCCGGCTCCGCGGAGGCTGGGGCGCGCGCGCCCAGGGCAGGGGACTCACCTTGCAGCTGTTTGAAGCGTCCTTCCAGCACGCTGGCGTACTGGGCCGGGTTGATGAAGGCGGCGGGCGAGAACAGGAGGCCGCCGGGGTTCTGCGCGCCTTCCAGCGCCTCGTAGTACAGCTCGCCGGCCCCGTTCAGGCCGTTGCCCTGCGGCCGGGCCACGCCGTGGCCATTCATGGTGCGGCCGCCTGCTACCGAGCGCGGGCCCAGACTTCGCGCTCGCCCAGCACGGCGCGCTCGGGGACGGGGCCCCCCCCCGGAGTTTCCGCGGGGATCCGGAAAGCCTGGGGTCCTGGGTGGCGGCGGCGGGACCCCGGAGGATGCCAGCTCCGTGGTGCGGCGGGCGAGAAGTGTCCCGCGCGGCCACAACGCCCGAGTCCCGGGACGCGTCCGGGCGCACCTGGCGGGGCGGGCCGCTCCCGACAAACAGGTTGGACGGTGGCGGCCTGGGGGGCGGGGCGGCCGCGAGGCAGGGCCAGGCCGCGGGGGCGGAGGCGCAGGCAGCGCCTTCCAACCTGCCCGGCAGGCCCCGCGGCCTGGGAACGCGGAGGGCCGGCCCAGGGGTCCCCCGCCCCAGCCCGCGGCGCGCGTCGTCGGTCGGTCGGCCGGTCGGGACGGCGGCCCCTCCCTCTGCGGGGGACTCCACGACCCAGGCGGGCATTGCCCCCCAGCTCAGAAAGTGGGAACACGGGTCCTGGAGGAGGCCAAGCCGGCGCAGGTCTGGGCATTCCCTCATCGGGCTGCCCAGAAGCCTGAGAAATAGGTATGGCCGGGTCAAAGGAGCCCTGCTGGCCCCAACGGTTAAGCGCTAGGCCGAGACCCAAAAGAATCTGAGAAGCTGCGCCCCAGAAAGACGTGGCCTTCGTCAGCTGTAATAGTTAACCCCGGGGGTCAATTGGACTGCCCCTCACTTGGCCATCTCCACTGAATCTCCACCTAGACACCATGTTGCAGAGGAGCTGGTGGAACTATGCAAATAAGGCGCTCATGGCCCACCGTGGGGATTGGGCAGCTTTGATAATATGCAAATAAGGTGTGTGGCGCACTTGTGGAAGTGAGACCATGGAACCTGGACTGGGGGATTGGTTAGTCTTTGCCATCTGCTGGCCTTCAAGGAGAACCAATCAATCCCAGAGCAGAGGGGGCCTCCTCACCGCCAGGAAAGAAGATCTAAGAGTGGAACACTTCTTTTGGATCCAGGTTTGCCATGTTAAAACCTCATAGACTCAGGAGACACGGGGACCCAAGAGAGAGAGAGAGAGAGAGAGAGAGAGAGAGAGACAGAGAGAGAGAGAGAGAGAGAGAGAGAGAGCTGTCACATCAGAGTGTGTGCAAAAGAGAAGTGGTGGTAGAAACGGGAGAAGCAGGAGATGGATGCAAGGTGACCAAGTGGGATTGCCGGCGGAGGGGGCAAGGTGGTTACAGTGTGTTCCGACCCATGGGGTGGAGCACCTTTGGGCAGGGGCTGCTGGTGGAGTGGGGCACCTTCTGGCACTTGTTGTTGGAGCTTGCTGCTCCAGGGAGCTGCAGAGCCAAGCATCTTCCGGCTGGCACTTATTGGCGGAGTAGAGGCCCCCCTTGAGCGCTTTTGGGCAGAGCTAAAGAGCTTGGAAAGATTTGCTGGAAAAGGGGGGAGGCTACACGCAAGGGCCTGAGAGGCCAAAGGCCAGAGAGAGGCCCGCCTACAGCATGATTGCAAAAAGGCTCTCCTAATTGAAGACCTGTATCCTGAGTCATCCCTAACCTTAAACTCTCACCTGTTACTTTCTCAATAAACTCTATAAGCACGGGTATTGGCTGTGAGTTCTGTGTGGCTGGTGCAATGAATTACTGAACCCAGCAGAGAAGCAGGGAGTGCCGTGGGAGGTGCTGTCGGGTGGTCACTCACAGGGTCCTGCGCCGTCTCACAAGTTTCATGTGGGAGCCCAATGTTGTCGTCACTGTTGTCCCTCCATATCGCTGAGGGCTTTCCTCTTTGTCTCTGCGCTTCCACTTTATCAAGCACGATGTCCTACGCCAGGGGCCGGACTCTCCTGACAAAGTATGTGAGAAGCGGTCTCCCCATCGTTGCTTCTAAAGAGCAGACGAGCTGTACTTCTTCCAAGACAGATCTGTTTGTTTTTTTGGCACCTCGTGGTGCTCTCCAGATCCTTCTCCAGCATCGTCATTCAAGCGTGTCGATTTTCAGTCTTCCTTATCCGGCGTCCAACTTTCACCGGCAGATGAAGCGACTGAAGTTACCCTGGCTTGGGCCGGGCGCGCCGCAGACCTCAAAGTGACACCTTTGCTTTTCAACACGTGGACCCCGGGGATGTTAGATTCGGCCAAAAGATGGGAGAGGAGCCCTGCCTGACCTCCGCAGCAAAGGAATCGGACTTGGGTGGATGCTTTTGCGTTTCCCTCCATCTCGTGAAGTCAGAGGAGGTCAGATGCCCCCCATGATGTGCCAGGTGTCTATTAATGCATCCCTCCCCGAGCAGAGTGGCCACCTGGAGGCAGGTGCCTCCGCCCCGGGCACATCTACCAGGTCCCCTTTCTACCGCCCCCTGGTTTTTTTGGGCCCATGTAGCCCCTTCGTTTAATATTTATTTGGCTCCTACCACTGTCATGCGGGGTCCTGGTGACGTAGAGGTTAGGGTTAGGGTTGTAACCGGAAAGGCCAGCAGTTTGAAACTATCAGTTGCTCCTCAGGAGAAAGACGGGCCTTCTGCTCCTCTTAACGGCTTCCGTCCCAGAAACTCACAGGGGCAGTTCTGCCCTGGTCCGATAGGGTCGCTTTGAGCAGGCACTGACTTGATGGCATGAGTTTTTACTGTTACCCTAGCGCTGCCAACGTCGCTGCAAGGTGGACGATTGGAGACCGCCAGCCCCTCCACAGGAGAAAGACGAGGTTTCCGACTCCCACAAAGTCATAGTCTCACAGGACAAAATAATGATGATTTATAAATAATTTAGTAGATAATGATTTGTACATCATCAAGGGTTCACCAGGGAGGGGGAATTTGAGGAGCCGATGCCGAGGGTGAAGGCAAAGAGAAATGTTTCGAGAATGATGAGGGCCGCCAATGTACACACGTGGCTTGCCTACCACGGGTGGATGTATGGATTGTGATAAGAGTCGGATGAGCCCCCAGTAAAAGGAGGTTTTTTTAAAAAGGGGTTACAGGCTCAGAAACCCGCAGGCGTGGCCCGGCCCCACGAGTCGGCTTCGACTCGGTAACGCAGAGCTGAGATCTCCGGCTCGATTCTAGTGTCGGGGCCCAGTGTAGTGTCAGAGACAAAGACCCCACAGCGCTCCCGGGGTCATGTGTCATGGGTGCCCGGACACGAGACGGCACCTGGTGACGCGCGTGCCCTGCACAAGGCGTCGTGACAGTGCCTGCAGGACACGCGCTGGGCTCACACAGACAGGCCAGCGCGCTGGGCGGCACGTGTGCCCCGTACAAAGATACCACAGCCGTGCCGGGGCCGTGGAAGCCCCGGACCAGCGTGCCCGACCCGACGCTGCCCGGGGTTGGACCGTTAGACTACAGACGGCGAGGGGGTGAGTCCGCCCCGAGACACCGCAGAGGAAAGGCCTGGTGATCTGCTTGTGGAAAATGAGCTGGGGAACCCACGGGGCACGATTCTGCTGGGCACAAGCAAGTCAGGGGGCAGAGCTAGGGAAGCGGTCCCCAAAGGCGGACACGCTCCATCACTCCAGGGTGTCTGGCTTCTCTGGCCCCTTGGAGCGAGGGAAGCTTGTTGCTCAAGCCCCCTCGGAGACCCTGCCAGGACCGAGAGGCCCAAGAGAGAATGATCAGGCATTCCCAGACGCTCCGGCCGCACCTCAGGGCTACCCGGTTCCGCACGGGCTCTGCCGAGGTGGCTGCCAGAGAAGGGTCTAGAGCGGTGGTTCTCAACCCGTGGGCTGCGACCCCTTTGGGGGTCAAATGACCGTTTCACAGGGGTGGCCCAATTCATCCCAGTGATGAATGGCAAAATGGCAAAATGACCGTGATGAGGTAGCCACAAGAATAATGTGATGGTGAGAGGGCCGAGGCAAGGGGAAGGCTGAAACCCGCTGTTCTAGCCTATGCTGGAGAACCTGAACCTGGCCTCCAGACAATTCTTCCAAGGCTCTAACCCGCTCTGTCCCAGGAGGGCTCTGAGAACCTGGACTGTCCAAACAGCCCTGGTGAGACTGGGGGAAATGCTGCCAGGTTAGGGAACCTCTCTTCTGACGGGATCAGGGTGAGGGGAGCCCACACTGGAGCACCACCTGCCGGGGAGGGCACAGCCTCTCTCTCGGGTGAGAGCTCTGCCTTCCGGGTGATTTCTGGGCTCTTACCTCCACCAGTCACCACCCCCCCAATCCCCTGTGATGGGTGTACCATTGCCCAGTGGGAGCACTGCATTCCAGAAGGGAGCACTCCTTCCGGCTGGGAGCGGTTGCCCCCCTCACCCCATGGACCAGCCAACCAGGAAGTCAAGGGAGGTGACCAGGGTGGGATGGAGGCGGGAAGCCAGGCGGGGTGGGTGGCCTTGCGGTGTGTGGGTGACTCTGCCCCAAGCCAGTGGGAGGGCGGTGGCAGGTGGCAGCTGAGCTCCCATCGCCATGGCAACCCCTCCCAGGAACAGAGCGCAGGGAGGCCCATCCTACAGGTTGGTTTCAGCTTGAAGAGCTGACAGGGAGGGCCCTGGCTGGAGGGGAGGGTGGGGGCGGTGGCGGTGGCGGGTGAACCGCTGGAGAAGGGGCGGCTGCGGAAGGAAGCAGGGTGGAGGGAACCTGCTGCAGGGAACAGGTTGGTTAAATAATGGGAGGAACAGGCGGCAGGTGGAAGGGTGGGGGGGAGGGTTGGGAGGAGGGGTGGGGAGGGGCGAGGACAGAGGTGGAAGGAACAGGTGGGGAGGGACAGGGCTGGATAATGAACAGGTGTGGGGATGCCAGGGCGAGGCGGGTAGAACAGAGGCCTCAGGGGAGTGGATGCCAATGACCGGCTGGACCCGGGAGCCGGGAGAGAGAAGGGCTCCCCTCAGCTTGGGGGACCCCATGGAGAATGCTCTGAAGCTGGAGTTGTGGAGCCAGGGTGTGGGAGGGACCCTAGGTGCCCCTGCCCCACGCCCCTGAGTGCAGCTGCTTAAACAGAAAGGCAGCCGACCTTGAAGTACAGGCACTATCCCCCCGGCCACTGCAGCCCCTCTCTACGCTGGTCCATCTGGCTTGTGGGCAGTCAGAGGTGGGGTGGGTTGTGGGTGTGCCCGACAGGCCAAAGGGGAGTGGAAGGGCAGGCTCACCTGCCAGAGCCTTGATCCGAGACCTCTCAAAGAGGCGGGCGGAGCTGGTGTCATTGTCCCAGTCGGAGTCGGGCAGGTCCCAGCGGTTGTTGATGTCGCTGTACTGGCCCTGGATCTCCAGGCTGTCGAAGTCCGTGGGGGACAACGTGCTGCTCATGGTGACCAGAGGCCTCCGGCTCCTGCCAGGGGAAGGGGACTGGTGAGGCCCTCGGTGCCCTTCCCAGGTCTCCCTACCCATCTCTGCCCACTTTGCCTGACAGCCCAAGCCTGGGCTGGGACTCAGTGCTGGCGGCCCCCAGCCCCCCATGCAGGAGGACACGTCGCCATCAGCCCAGAGATGCTGAGGGACTGGAATCCAGCGGAGTCGCACACAGGGAGGAGGACTTCAGGGGACAGGGGCTCTCCCTGGGCCCAAGGCAGCAGGTTGACCAGCTCCTTCCCTGGTTCTCCTTCTACCGACCATCCATTTGGAGTCCCCAACCCACCCCAGGCACCGCCTCGACCCACGGGCGATGGAAGGAGAAGACCAGCTCCTTCTCCCAGACACCGGGAGACCGTCTCAGGCAGGGACCCAGGAGTTCAGAGCAGGACACGGGATGGCTTGCTTGTTCTCTCTCATTTCCTTCCGTCTGTTTGCCACGGGGAGCAAAACACCAAATCACGCGCATGTGGCTGTGGACTGTGTTACAGAGTCGGACTGCTCCGTGGTAGTTTTGCCTTTTATCCCCCGCCCGCTCCCCAGCGTCAGTCGGCCAGGTCTCTCTTCCGCGGCACTGCCGACCTTCAAGGGCGCAGTCAAGGGGAAACGGCTTGGATCCCCCTTTCAGAGCCTCCCAGAGGGGAATTCAAAGGCCTGCCAAGAAGATTACAACCCTCAGCAACCCGAGAAGACAGTCAAACTGTCCCACTGACCCCCCCATGGCTGGACACCTTTCTGCAGGCCGACGGCCACCGCTTTCCCTTCAGGTCGGCAGACAGGTTCCAATCGCAGCCAGGCACATGACCACGGTGGCACTGAAGAGCCTCGCTCCCAGGGGCACTCACTGCCAGGCGTCACAGGGCAGAGCAGCCCCCATGCGTCTCTGAGGCGGTCAGGGTCACTCTTGACAGGAGAAGGGAGGAGCAGCAGCCTCATCCTTTTCCCTGAGAGGGACTGGTGGGTTTGAACACTGGCCCTTTGGTTATCAGTCCGGTGCTGACCTGAGAGCCCCACGGGGACTCCTGGCTACAGGGAATCCTGCTCAAGGAGTGTTGGCCGCGCCACCCTTCCTGCTGCCTCCTGGGCTTCCATGCTCGGCACGTCTCTGTGATGTCGGAAGTTACGTCATCGATATGCCACACAGCAGCAGGGTTACTCTGGTGAACAAGTTTCAGCCGAGCTTCTAGACTCAGACACACCAGAAAGAAAGGGGCCAGCAAGCTACTCCCACCCCCAATCCTCAGGACAGACGCCACGGTCAAGACAGGGACGCCAGGAGACTGGGTTCTCAGGAAGCCTTGTGAGTGGCCTCCTGAAATTGGGACTAGACATTTCCATACGGCCAGTCGTCCCTCTGGTGGGGTCGTGCCCCCAAGAAGTAGGAGCCATCGCACAGATGGGCATGTGCACCTCCGTGTCCACTGCGGTGCTGTCCACAAAGGCAGGATGGAACCCGCCTGTATGTCCATCCATGCAAGAACGGATCAATGTGCTTAAGTCACACCTGCACACAATGGAATAGGGAGCCTCGCTAAAGCCGGATGACAGAACTCTGAAGCCCCTCACGGCCCCTGGATGACTGTTAACGCTGGGTGAAGGCCGCCGATCACAAAAGGACAAGTGTCGTCTGAGACCGCGGTTACAAAGGGGAAGGCAAATTCAGAATAAGACGGAGGTTTTCATAGCGAAAGAAATGGACTTTGCTGGTTGAGGTGGCGGGAAGACAAGAGAGAGAAGGGGAATAGTAGGTTAGAGAGAGGACAGGCAGGAACGCAAACCAAGAGAAAGATGGAGTCCATGAGAGGGAGCAGAGACATCAAAAGGGGGTGGGGAGAGGGCACGTCAGGCTGTTGGAGAGGGGGCGGGTGGGTTTGATAAGGCCTTGTTGACTACAAAACTGGGGATCTTTAAATGCGCATCCCCCGCCTCACATCATCACACTAGGTTTAAAACAAGTTAAAAGCTTGTGTGTGTGTGGATGGATGCATGGACTATGAGAGGAGTTGTTCCAGCCCCCAATAAAATGATTTTCTAAAAATTTATTCAGCCACACACGCACACACACATGCACACACGCGCACACACAAAACCTGGTGTGTGGTTATCAAGAATGTTCCCATTTGGAGCACAAAAGAGCAGAGAAAATGAAAGAAATGATTCGTTCAAAGGGCTAAGGGACCACATACACCCCAGCCTCACAAGACCCAAAGAACTAGACCGGGGTGCACAATACGTTGATCTTGATTTACCTAAGTCTTAAGTCTAACCCTAAGAATAACCCTAAAACTAGCCCCCATCCTAACACCGACCCTCACCCCTCTACTGTTTCCATACCTTGTTATCTACCCAAACTACATTTGCGATCGGCTAGTAGATCTCAATTGACGTCTTGAGCACCCCTGAACTAGATGGTGCC
>PVJH01048687.1:0-10671 GCA_004026705.1 Nesogale talazaci
GGGGGGGGAGCAGATTCAACCTTCTCCTCGCCAACTGGGTTGCTTGCCTCCCTCCATCCCCGCCGAGACCCCGAGGTCCGGGAACTGTTCCCCAAGGGAGTGTGTGTGAGCAGAGTGCAGTGCACACCCCAGGCCTCTCATTCCAGGCGCCGGGCCTGCAGCTCCTGGTGAGTGAGGTGTCTGCCGTCTCTGGGCCTCAGCTACCTGTTCTCAGAGGTGGGTGGACAGTGGGCAAGATTTCACAGAGGTGTCACGGAGTCCAGGGACAAAGCAGGAACATGGCAGAGTAGGTGGGTTTGTTTAAAACACTCCCATTACAGTCAGTTAACCTTTATGTTCCCTAAGTGAAAATTGTATAAACCTGCCCTTCCTGTTCCTGGTGAAAGAGGCTCACTGCACCAAGACCCCAGCCTGCGGGATGCCCAAGGGTAGAGGGGAAGCCTTCTGCCGCCTTGTCGGCTCAGGGCGGTCCACTGCTCCCTTCACTGCTACTCTCCAGACATGGCCACTGCCACGCAGGCCTCCCGGTGCGCTCCCGCCCCGGCTGAAACTTGGCTGCGAGGGCACGGCAGAAGCAACACTGCCTGGTAGCCTCTCCTTGGACATTTCCACACGTTTCTTCTTGAGACATCCTCTCCTGGAACCCAACTCCTGGAACCCAACTATCACAATGTGCAAACACCAAACCACATATGTGGAGAAATCATGTGGATGTTCCAGCCAAGCTAGCCGCCCTGATGACCTGGGGAGCTAAGAGGCCACCCCAGGCCCCCAGTCACCATCCAACCCAAAGGCCATCGGAGAGCAAGTGCCCAACGGAGCCCAAGCAGCTCACAGGCCCATGGGGAAGAGTAATCCGCAGTAGTGGAAGCTACTGTCAGGGACAGTTTACTGCACACTGCAGCACATGCCTGGACTGTTGCGTCTGGCCACGTGGGTGGGGCTGGTTTTCGCCTGCCATGGTTCTGGCTCTGACTCTAATTGGCCAGGCCACGTTTGAGTTGATCCTGGTTTGCCCAGGATGGGGGGAGGCTGGCAGAGGAGGCCGACCCAAACACAGATGGACTCACTCTGCAGGCCCAGAAGACACGAGCTCCTCCAACAGAACAATTGCTGGCAGCAGTAGAGACACGTTTGCGCCCTACTCGTCCTGGGCTGCCATTAGCCTGGCCCCTACCTCTGCCTCACTCGGTGGAATTAAGTAGGCGGAGACCCTTGGGCTCTGGTGAGTAGGGACGGTAGAGGCAGACCCCAGTCCTGGTACTGGGAGCTCACAATCTGAGGGGGAGTGGCATGGCCTGGGCCCAGTCAGATGGGTGACAGACAGGACATTTGTCCTCAGCAAACCCTCGACCCCCTGCTAGGATGTGGGACAAGGGCAAGGAGTAGCAATGTCATTTTTTTTTTTTTTTGGTCTAAACTAATAAAGGCGCCAGGGGCTGGGCGCGCAGGCCTCCAGGCTTGAGAAATCTCTCCGGAAACCTTCGGCACCGGCCAGGGCAGGCTCCCTGGTGTGATTGCTGCAGCCCCTTCCTGCCATTCAAGTGGCCGGACATGCTGGGTCCCCCGAGAGTGCCCTGGGGCTCCAGGAGCACTCCGCATGGGCCCGGCGGGCGGCTGACAGAGCCAGGAGGTTGGTGCTGCCCCAGGCGCCAGCAGTAAAGACCGGCGCGAACTAAAAAGAGCTGCCAGCCCTGCAGAGTAGGTGGGTTTGTTTAAAACACTCCCATTACAGTCAGTTAACCTTTATGTTCCCTAAATGAAAATTGTATAAACCTGAAATTTTCGTTGATCAGGTTGCCTAGGAACAGACAGCAGGTTTTCATAAGACAATGCAGCCGCTTGTCACCGATAGGGCTATTAGGAAGCGAGCTGGTTAGCGGCATTATTCCCCAGCCCGTGTTGGCGTTCCGTAATTATCTGTCTGCCTGAGTAGAGCACACCCATCTTCCCGGCTCCGGGCAGGTTCATGCAAATGAGCTTTCTCCCCTGGGACTCTTGGAGCCCCCTGGGGTGGGGCCGCAGGTCCAGGAGTGCAGGACAGGGTGGTCCCTCAGGCCTCAGAGAGAAAGCTCCGAGACCAGGTGCTGATGGGTGTCTTCTGGCGAATCACCGCTCGCTCCTCCGAACTTGAAGTAGTCATGCTCAAAGGCAGGAAACTTGGAGCACGGTGGAAATGTTTTAAAAAAGCAAAGCCATTCGATGACAACCGTGTTACGCCTCCTTAGTATTTCTTTTTTACCCTGTAGGTTGGCTTTTTTTACCCCCGCCCCCCTGCCTGTCGAGCCAACTTTTCTGTTTTCCGCCAGACTGGAGCGTTGGGTTGGGTTGGCTTCCTCTGGCAACAACTCGACATGAGCGTAGTTAGAGCGGGCTTCCATTGGGGGCTCCTAGGGTAGATCACCAGGGCTTTCAAGGCACCGCAGGGGGACTCAAACCTCCGGTCTCGTGGTCAGCAGCCGAACACCTTCACCATTGTGCCATGAGGGGCTCCTTCCCCAGCCCAGACAGGTGAGTGTCTAGCCGCGTTAGTTCATAGCCTTGTGGGTGATTAGAATAAAGTAACCGGACGTCCCACCTTTTAACAATTTAACAACATCCCACAGTGTTTTAAAATTAAAATTAATATATTACAATGCTATTTTGTGTTCTATGAAAATTTTCGTTGCTCCATATAGACCAAAAGTAGTTTTAATCAAGAACTCCCACCCCCTCCCCCTTCTCAGTCAATGGTGTCCCACTTAAAATCTGGTCACTTTAGATTAGAGGCCACTGTGCAAAAGTTTATCCTTGCTGGGGCTGGGGACGCTGAGTCTTTTTTTTTTTCTGAAAAGGGGGTGGCAGGCTGGTTAAGTTTGGGAACCTGTGGTTTGTGGCATGCTTTACTGCAGCTAAGTCACATTGGCTCCATGTCAGTGAGCCAAACGTTGCTTCACCGGTCCCCAGCTCCTGGACACCTGGGGTCCTGCCTTTACCTATTGACTGCCGCAGTTACAAAGAGGTGTTAAACTTTGCCGGACAAGAACCACTCGGTGACTTGTGAATTAAAGAGCAAGTTTACTAAAGAAAAAAATAAAGAAAAAGGTGAAAGACCATCGCAGGTCAAGAGAGACCAAGTCCCACGCAGGGGCCATCCCTTCAGAGAGAGGTCCCACTGCTCGCAGGCTGGGATTTTTATCAGGCTGGAAAAAAAACAAGCTTATTGCTGTAACTGTGGAAGCAAGCGAGCAGTTACAGAAGCAGGATTTTGCGATTCACACCCGTGCTCGTCCCGGGAACACAGCATATGGGGGGATTTGACACAGATAAGAGTCGAGACATTCGAGGGTGGGCGGGCAGTGACTGGAGCTCAAGACATGCCAGTTCTATTACAGATATGGGTTGAGACATTCAAGCACGGGCAGTGGCCGGAGCTCAGAATCATACTGGTTCCAAAATGGTCCCTGTGTGGCTACACTGTTTCTGTGACAAGCGTGATGGACATCCTCATCCGGAGATCGTTGCGAACCCATGAAATCCCCAGTAGGTAGGATTTCTAAGTCAAAGGAAACATAGATTCAAAGCTTCTGATACCTTGTCAGATTGCCAGAAAAAGGGGTGCCTGGTCCCTTCTCCGGCGCCCAGGAACCTGACGTCAAACTGCCCTGCCCCTTAGTCGGTGAAAGGTACCCTCCTCAGGGGCCGAGTTGCCTGATGCCCATCTTGGTGTGAGGTTGGTCGTCTGTCAAAACTCCACATTCGGCCCATCAGTAGTG
This sequence comes from Nesogale talazaci, assembly GCA_004026705.1. Classification (NCBI taxonomy): domain Eukaryota; kingdom Metazoa; phylum Chordata; class Mammalia; order Afrosoricida; family Tenrecidae; genus Nesogale; species Nesogale talazaci. Next base: position 3,756 of record PVJH01048687.1, read on the forward strand.
GAAGTCAAGCCATCTGGGATTGTTACCTGGTGTCTTTGAGGACAGAGGGCTTAACCCAGAAGGTAACTAAAGCTTTCCCCAAACCAAGGTATTAACCTGCTTTTTAAATTCAACTCTTTGGGGCAAGAGTGTCTCCAAATGGGTAGGGAGCCTAGCATTGTTCCCGTCGAAACAAGGTGGGGCTGACACAAGTTAGCTCTATCTTGCCAGCCAGCCTCGGGTGGGCCGCAGCATACCGCAGCAACTGTGGCTCCACTTTCTTCTGTCTGCCACACTCTGATTTTTTTTTTTTGGTGGGGGGAGGGCTGTTGTAAGCACCCCAGGCCCAGCCTTCAACATCCTGTCTTTTATCATTGATGCACTTGATGATTGGATCTCCAGGCTTGTTAAACTGACCTGTGAACCAGGGATCGTGGGAGACTTGTACAAGGTTAAGGTGCTCTCCAGTGACCCTGGGGGAGAGCTTCAGCAATGAGAGCTTCCCCAGACAGTGCCAACGCTCTGCACTGGACAACAAGCCTAGAGGTTGGCCATTCAAGCCAGGCCTTTAAACCAGTCAGTTCTAGTCCCAGCCTCTTACTGAGGATTTGCTTTAACACCCCAGACATAGAAACTCAGAATCTAACTCGTAACCAAATCCCCAGCTATACTTGTATACACAACATAATCTCCCCGGGGGTCTCATTAAGATGTGGGTTCTGGTTCAGGATATATCTAAAGTAGGAAGGCGACTTACTCAGCAGGAGGCCCAAATAGAATGAGCCAACCCAAAGCCTGAATTCAAACCCACCCAGTGGTATTGTGGGGGCCCGGGGAGGGGCCAGGCCTGGTAATTTGTTTCAACTCAGTGTCAAATGGGATCTCAACTCAACACACAGAAATCAAAGTTCTCACAACTGAGAGGACTTAAGAACCATCACAGCACAATAAGCGGAGAAAGGGCTGGCGTTGTCCAGGAGGGTGTTTGACTTGGGTCCACCGTCAACAACCCGGGAAGTCATGGTCCAGAAGTGCAGGGGCGTACCGCCCTGGGCAAGTCTCCCACAAGAAACCTCCTCAGTGTTCACCTCTTGAAGGATGAGAGCCGTGGTCTTTTCATGCGTGCGTGGGCCCGCAAGTACGGAAGGCAGGAGAAGAATCGATGCGTTTAAGTGAAGGAGCTTGTGAAGAAGATGAGCAGACTGGCGACTGCCAGGAAAACAAAGGAACCGATGTCAAAAGCAACGAGGGTGGCAAGATTTCATCTCAGGTTTCTGGACGTGCTGTGAAGAGCGAGCAGTCCTTGGAAATGGGCATTGTGAAAGGAGAGGGCAGGGAAAAGAGCAAGACCTGGACATGTGACTGCCACCGTGTGCTCAGACATAAAAACCGTGCGGCTGGCACAGGGTCAGCCAGGGTTTCGCTCTGAGATGTCTGGCGACTGGTCAGAATCGTGATGGGACCCAACAATAGTTAGAGTGTGTCAAGCTGACGACAGAGCAAGTTCTATGGAGCATTGCAAGTCTAGCGCGTGGGGCCCACACGCGCCAGGGTCAACTTGAGGAAGGCAGTGTGGTTTGGTTTGGCTGCTCTGTGTCTCATACAGTTCCTGAGACGACGCGTCTGAGCGTGTGGGGGCAATAGGACTTAAGACCTTGGGAGGCAGACATCAAGTGGGAGAAATTAGCAGCCACTTGAGGATGTAGCCGTAAAGCGAGAAGCCAGCCATGCGGACCAATAGCGTCTACGTCTTTTCTACCGGGGTGCGGGGGCCCTGTGGATATGGCAGCCTCTCAGAGGAGGCTTCTCAGCCTGGCCCCGGGCCGTGCCTTCAGTCCGTTACACCGTTCCATTTTCTCGTCTGTAAAGATGGGCCAGCTAGTCTATGGAATCAGGTCAGATGACCTGATGTGGGGTGTCCAGTGGCCAGGAGGAAATTTGCGAACAGGCGAAAGGCCCAACCAGGCACTGATAATAGCCTCCTCACCGTCCATGCCAGAGACTCTGGCGCAATTTCCTGTCTGCGCGGCCCGTGCACAGGCCTGAGCGTTCAGTCTGACCGACTCGGGAGAAAGGCCTGCTGGTCTGCTTCCAAAGCTCAGCCATCGATGCAAGCGCGGTGGTCATCATGATCCCACCAGACCGGCCGATCACGGGGCACAGGCCCGGCCGAGCTGTCGCCCCCCCCCCCCCCCCCCCCCCCGGACCCCCACTTGTGCTGAGAGTGGGCATGAGTGGGAGCCCACAGCCATGCCCGCAGCCAATCACGAGGGTTTCCTGCTGTCATGACCGCTGCCACCCCCCCTCCCTCCCAGACACTCCGAACAGCCAGGTTCAGCCTCCTGCGCCGGCTCCCGGCTGGACCCGCACCCGTGAGCCTGTGTGCCTCGAGCTCACGTCCCTGCAGCCCCAGTTCCCTCCTTGTAGGTTTTTCCAAAGCAGGGTTTGCCCAAGTGGCGCGTGTTTTCTTAAATATTTATTTTGCAGGCCATTTGCTCGCAAGGCTATTTTTGCAGGGAGTCGGGAGCCAGGCTAAAAATAGCTCCGCTCCTAACCAGCTCGGTTCTGCATCTGACATTTTCCTGGACTGCATTTGCATCTCATTTGCTCGCCTTTCTGTCTCACAGGTAGAATGTAAGAAAGCTCAGCCGAAGGAAGTCATGTTCCCACCTGGGACAAGAGGCCGGGCCCGGGGCCTGCCCTACACCATGGATGCGTTCATGCTCGGCATGGGGATGCTGGGTGAGTGTGCGTGGGACCGGGGGTCCAGCAGGGCCGCTGTGGGCGGGAGCAGGCTGGGGAGGGAGGCCCGGGGCTGGGTCCTCTCACCTGGAGGCAAGGGTGAGGCAGTGTGGGCGTGGGTGAGCGGCCTATCTTTCCTCATGCCCAGCTCTGAGGAAGCATGGGGAGTTGCTTCTCTCCTCGCAGAGGCTTTTTAAAAAGAACAGGGAGCCCGGTGGTTTCTTGGGTGACAAGTCGGGCTGCCGACCGCCAGGTGAGCAGTTTGAAACCCCCAGCCGCTCCTCGGGCCGGAGATGAGGCTTTCTATTCCCGTGAAGAATTACCATCTCGGAACCCCACAGGGCCAGTTCCGCCCTCTCCCCCGTGGTCGCCATGAGTTAGAATGGACTCTACGGAGGTGAGTTTTTAGAGTCGATCACATGGGTGGCCTTGAGGGGTGCCCTCCACTGCTAAGAGAAAGACTGGCATGGCCAACCCACCTGGAGGCACTGGGAAGAAAGTCCTGGTGATCAGCTGCTGAGAGCCCTGTGAGCTCAGTTCTGGCGGATGCAGGTAGGCTTGCCCCAAGTCGGGATCAACGTGACCACCAGCTGGTACCTGATGTCATCATGGCAGGTGCGTGGCAGGTGCCCACCGACCATGCAGCCAGCTGGTAACAGAAAGGCTGGCCGTTCAGGTCCACTGAGAGGTGCTTCCAAAGGAAGGGCCTCGTGAACTGCTTCCAAAAATCCAGCTATGGAAAAGCCACTGAGCAGCCTGCCCTGACAGCCCCAGGGCCGTCGTGGCCGGGCCGGGGTGGCTCCCGCAACAGCCACAGATCTCTCACGCCATGGCCACTCCTGCCCGCTCCCCTCTGCTGAGAGTTCTCAAGGACCCAGGATACCCGGTGGCTTCGGCTGTGGAAGCCACGGCTACATTTTCTAGAACTTGGGCGAGGAGAGGGAACAGTGAGGGTGGGTGATAATCCTGTCTATTTAAATGATTAACATTTTTCTCTTGGGATATGAAAATTTGCATTTAAATGGATGTTTTAAATAGCCTGTTTTACTCTTTATTTGGGAGGAAAAAAAATGATGAAAGACAAAGTGTGTTTGTTCTGACTAAAAATGATCTCTCCTGGCTTTTAGAGAAATTGAGTTGCATATTATGCCCCTTTCCTTAAAGGTATCTCTGTCCTTCCTGCGTAGATAATTGAAAATCTTACCGCTTAAATGGCATGAAAGATGGAGAAAGCAGCGGAGATGCGTAATGGTGTGGGTCGCAACAATAATTAGAAATTTCAAGGCATGAGAACGGTATTTTAGTGCAAGTTATTGTGTGTCCGGAAAATACTAATTAAATGGGATAAATGGTAGTTAATGGTAAAATTCCATCCAGGCACGCGATACGTCTGGTTTTAATGGGTTTTCATTTGGTACGGCTAAGAGCCCTCTTCTGTATTGTTTGATAAACCCTTTATAGATTTTCAGATGCGCCGCTGTGTAAGTCATTTCAGGCTTAGTTTTTTAAATTTATAACACTTTTCTTGGTCTTAAAAAAGGAATGTCACCTACTTGTCTGAGGAAATAACGGGGCCGTCTGTAAAGTTATTTGGAAGAACTTTAGGCAACAGAGAAGAGAGAGAGGAACCTTGAGAGATGCCAGGAGAGTGCTTAGAAGACAGTGAAGGTGCTGGTTCTCCTTGGCTTGTTGCTGCTGTTGTTACTGTCGGTTTAACACCATTGCTGGTGAAAAGTCCCATTTTTAGTTCCTCAAACATTGGCCAAGTGGTTCTAAACCTTACCAGACAGAAGAAACCGGCAGGACGGAGGAAGTTTTAGAGAGGAGAGGTGGTCAGTTTCACCCCAATAGTATAGCTTCATGCAGCGCGCTGATAGTTTAAGTGGCGGGGGCGGCGGGGGGGGGTGTCAATGTCAACATGAACACACCTGGTGTCCGGTACAGCCTGACTACAGAGCCTGATCGGGCAGCCACCTGTAGCTGGGGGCCCAGGAACTTGATTGATAGCAGAGGTCTCCAGGAGCCCGGGTGGCCCAGGGCAGCCCTGGGAGCCGAGCCTCTTTGTAGAGGAGAGTCTGTCTTCATGTGCTGGCCTGGGAAGGGGGTCATGGTGAGTGGGTGCGGCCCCACGTGGTCTCCAGGCTTCCCTTGCCCGTTGCTGCATTCACCCCACAGTCGGGGAGTTGACACCCCTCTCCCAGTTCCCTGAGCGCAGCCTACCTGTTTTCGGGCCTGTAGCCTGGTGCGGGCGGCTGAGAACAAGGCCCAGGGGAGACCGCACCAGATACCCATCTAGAAAGGAAAATCATGGCGGAGGGCTGGGGGCCAAGTTCTAGAACCACAGGTCAGAGGTCCCTGCCAGCCTCCCCAAAGAGCCGGCTGGCAGAGCCCGATTCGATTGTGGTTTCTGACTCTCGGGCCCGGGCTGAAATTCAGCAAATCGACAAGGAGGGTGGTTATTCAGGCAGAAGGTTTGGTTTTGCGCCTTGGTGACAAGAGATAATTACTGTGGGATTGATCAGGCGTCCAGAGTACTGGAGCAGATAAATTGTGCGGTGGGCAGCGCGGGAGGGGCCCGGCGGCTAATGGAAGTGGGCCGAGGTCAGCCCCCGTAGTGTGTCTTGATGGGGCGTCCGCCCGGGCCTGCTGCAGAGGGCTGTTGATAGGCAGTCAGCCAGCGTCCCCCGTGTGGCTGGGCTGGGAGCCGCCAGAGCAGAGCCGGGCTTGGGCGCAGTAAATGAAGAGGAAAATTGAAGTAATGTTGTATTATAAATTTATGATTTCATCTGCCTGACCCAGAGGATGTGCAGCGATGGGGGTGAAGATGAGACCCCACCCTCACCCTGCAGAAGCCACATTCTCTTCCCGGTTGTGCAGGAGACAATGTGGATGCATGAGGAAGGACAGTGTGAGGCCCAAAGCTGGGCCGACTTGCCCAGGGCTTTCCTCTTTCTTCTTAAGAAAGCAGAGACCCTCACAGCCTGGCGCCGGCAGTCCGGGTGTAGAGGTCCCTCGGGCTTCGCCTGGGCATGGCCTGCAGCTGTCAGGTTGACTCTGAACTAGCGAAGACCCTCCCGTGCTTCTGGAAGTCTCCCCGGGCAGCGGCGGTGGGAGACGTGACATGCTTACCACGATGGTTGAAATAACAGTGTGAGGAAGCTCTGATGTGCCGGCAGATGATGCCTTTGGAGGAGAACCGAGCTGCCCATCCACGTGGAAGGGCTCGGCGTGCAGATCTGTTGATGGCACCTGAGCCCTGGTCTTGCAGCCTGCTCCTCTCCCGGGAATTTGAACTTAGTGGGAAATGGCCAGGCCCTTCAGTCCAGGCAGCTGCTGCTGGAGGCACCTGTGGGCAGGAAAATGGAACCACAGAAGAGTTAAGGCAGATGAGGGCTGGTGAGGGAGACCCTTTGGAGGTGAGCATTCCCATGGGCCAGTGTCAGGAGACAGCACATTTGGGAATGTAGCTCAGTTGCTCAGGGAAAGGTTGGCGTTTGGAGCCCACCTGTGGGTGCCTCGGAGGAAAGGCCTGGTGATCTCCTTCTGAGAAGCCTGCCATCAGAAGCCCTAAGGAGTGCCGTCCTGTCGGGCACTCACAGGTGGCCTTGAGTCGGTCTCTCCACAGCCAGTCACCACTGCAAGGCCTCTCTGGCTTCCCCTGGGATGGGACTCCGGCCCCAGGAGGACAGAGCAGGCCTCCGGCACATCTGGGCCATGAGCAGAACAGCTCTCAATATCTGATCTGAGTCTGGTAGCAGAAGCGACAACCCCACCAGCAGGGAGGTGAGGGAAGGGGGTCCATCCCTGGGCCCCCAAAACTTGAGTCCTGGGAGGCATGGAGACATCCTAAGTCAACCCACTGAAGAGGCCTCCTATCAGCGCCCCTGGTGGCCAGCAACAGAAACAGCACCAACTTCTGTAGTGGTTACACATCCCACTGAGACCCTCATCGTGGCCAGTTCGAGCCCACCAGCAGCTCCTTGGGACAGAGACTGGTTTTTCTACTCCCATAAACAGTCAGTCTTGGAAACCCACAGGGATTCACTCTGAGTCAGCATTGGCTCTGGAAGAGCGAGTTTCCCAATTAAGCAAGGAGGCCTGTTAACCTCAAGGTCTGCAGTTCAAACCCACCAACTGCTCCGCAGGAGAAAGACGAGGCTTTGGAAACTTATAGCCTTAAAAAATAAAAAAAAAA
>PVJH01048688.1:0-10673 GCA_004026705.1 Nesogale talazaci
CTCCTGGATCATTTATTCTCTCTTCTTTAATGCGTCACTAAAGAGCTGCATACGTGTTAGTACCACCTTGAAGCTTTCTTTCTGTGGTTGATCAAGCTCCGCACGTTCTATGACTGCTGTTGGGTCCAACTGGTCTTCTTGCATCAGATTTAGTTTCTTTTTTTTGGGGGGGGGGTGGGGGGCATCACTGCTCTCCGGTGGTGGGAGTAGGAAGCCCAGCCCCACTGCTGGAATTAGAACCTCCATCCCAGTGGGCCGCAGTCCTGCACACAACCACTACGCCACCTCAGCCCAGTTTTTCTTTTTTTGATACTGTGGAAGCAGCTAGCTGTTTCTTGTTTGATTTATTCTGATTAGGCGGCATTTTCCTTGGTGTTTTGTGGTCCTGGGGTCTCTCTTTGGGAGGCTGCTCTTACCGCTTTCTTCAGGAACTGGTTGCAGCTGGGCCATTGCAGATCTGATGGAACGTTTTGGCTGAGTGCAGGGGAGTGGGTTTTAAAGGGTGGGTTTGGGGTTGGGTAATCTGTTCCTGGCTAAGGGCACTTGCCACAGATAGGTGGGGAAAAAATCCTCTAGCACCCTGAGATGGGGAGGACTGGCTGGCTGTTTGCCTAGGAGACAATGTAACACAGACCTCTCTGCCTCTGCTGCAGGTTTTTTGGTACACACACAGCGACCGTGGGGAGTGCGGGGGTTCCTTTCATGCACGTGTGGCTCAGGTGGCGGGCGTGTGTTTAGGGGATGGCTTAATCTTACCCTGGGCAGTGCTGGCGCCCTTAGGGCGTGCCTGGGTGGGGGAGGGGTTGGCCTGCCATTCCTGTGTCTGCTGGGGACACACGAGTGTGGAGGTGGGGAGCGGGAAGTGCAGGTCTGCGTGGAGTGTCTCCTGGGGACCCTGGGCACCCTGGGGTGGGAAGGGCTGGTTAGCAATTAGCACACGGGTCCTGATGCACTGCGGGCCCTCGCAGTCATGGAGTGGGTGCCCTGGATCCCGCCATCACAAAAAAATGACAGCGTCTGTGCCGCAACCGTGTGGAGCACGGGTGTGTATGTTGTGCCTGCTCCTTGTTCAGTGGAGGTCTCTGAACTTTACTGGAGTCACAAAACCCAAATTGAGAGCCCCACCCTTCTCCAAGTCATCCCCACTCACCGATCTCCAGGAGCTCCGGGCATAAGCTTGCTTTCTGGCCGCCATCTTCCCGCCATTCCCCATTCCATGGTTTTCATGAACATGGACAACTCCTCTTAGAAAAACATCTTTTGGGATGGTTTTCCTTTAGAAAGTTAGCATTGGTGGCAATTTGGCCATGAGCACAGCAGGACAACCTAGCAGTGTGATGTGTTTTCTTGTGTCCTGAGGTTTTCACAATTATTGTTTTGGCATGTTTGAGGTCAACTGTCTTATTAGATGACACATGAAAGGTGAGTGGGACTTCTGGTGCATTGGAAATTCTATTTTTCTCAGCATCAATGACAAATTTATGAAAAGACAGGATCTTCGATTCACATTCAGTGGCATTTTTGGTGCAATGCTAGTTTTGGTGCGCATAGCAAGGCCGCTTCTCTTCATAAATCTGTATTACCGTATGATGAGCCTGTAAAATCCTCAATGTTTTCATCCTGTCAATCTGTCAGTGTCATTCACATGCAGCGTAGGCGTGTGCTGTGCCATTCATTTGATCTAATGACAAGGAGACTGCGGGAGGCAGGACTATCCTGAACTCAGTAATCCACAGCATGCAAACAGCAGCAGACATAAATGGGATGATAAACAAATGTTCTGGGGTACCATACCTTCAGACCATAAGACACCCTAGTTTTTAACCCCACTTTTTTTTTTGGGGGGGTGGAGTACGTCTTATGATCCGACAAATACGGTATGTACATTTTTTTGTAATTACCAGAGTTACTCGGATGACTTGCACTGAATGGAACGAGCCAGTAATGCATAGTCCTGACCGTAGCTGGGACAGCCAATCTCAAGCACAATTCCAAATGATCATCAGTCATGGTGGATCAGTACTTACACTTGATGAACTTTACGTGAGAAAAGACGGACTCACAGAAAGAAGTAGAGCTGAATAATGCAGTCAAGGAAGTGTGTGTAGCACATTTTCTCATGTTTCACTACTTTGCCTCTGTGAGCAATATCCAGATCTAGTCACGAGCTCTGGACTTGCACGGAATGTCGGCTTGTGTCACAATCTGCCATTCTGTATGAAAATGATACTTTTTGTCTTTCACTTAGTGCAGCTCCCCTACTCATTTTAATACCCTTTCTTAGGTTTCCGAGAAAAAAAGCCTATCAGAAGAAACCAGCTTTTGATACATATATCACAGGTTCAGTAGGCGCAGTTGTACAGTGATAATTATTTTTTGCTATAACAGTTACAGCGAGCATGAGAGCAATAATAGGAGTCAGTCATATATCACATCATGGTGGCATGCTCACCTCTGCTGATGGGATCATCCACGTGGAGACAGCAAGTGGGGGAAGGTATTACATGAGGGAGAGGGGCCTCAGAGTGTCCAGTGCTGAGGGGCATAAGAGAGGCAAGTGAGAGAGAGAGCCTCTATCCTGTGTCCAATCCTTATATACCCTCTGGAGCCATGACAGGCCCATGTGACAAGACCAGATCCCAAACTCCTGGATGTGGCTAAACAGGTTACGTTAGAGATCATTAACAAGAGCATGCGAAGCCGCTCACAGGCTTCAATGGAAGCGAACCTTCATCCTAAGAGCAGGGGCAGTCCACTCACACAAAGGTCTCTGATAACTGGGAGCTTCGGGGACCATAGCCAACTTAACTTTCACAACAAATGCTGGTAAATTGTTTGCTCAATATTTTGCTGTGTAATAATTGTGGGAAAGTCCTGTCTTCGTCCCACAAAAACCAAGGTCTAAAAATTGGCGATAACCTAGCTTGTCAGTCTTCCTGAACTTAACCAAGTTGTTTGCACGTGAGTTTCACACCTAAGATTGCATCTCATGGACGGTGCTGTCATTTACGTGACTGGATTGATGATAGGCTTACATCTATTTTTCCACTTTATTGGGGGCTCATGCGTCATTTCTCAGAATTCATAAGTACACATGGTGCCACACGCTTCTTCGCATGCGTGCTGCTGTCATCGTTCTCAGAACCTCCATCTATTCACCCGATCCCCTGACATCGTTGGATCTGTTAGATCTCTTGAAACACAAACACGCCTCGGTCCTTGGCTCTGTGCATAAAAGAATTTACGCTGAAACCTCGTTTGTGATTTTACAAGTTTTATGAAGATTAAATAAGTTTTGGGTTTAATTCGGCCATTAGAAAATCTCCCATACACACCTGTCAACTGGGAATAGTTGCTTAACAGAGATCAGCTAAATGGCGCTTATCTTTTCAAGCTTTTGGTGAAGGGTGTGGCTGACGACTATGGTCTGGCCAACTATTGGCTGAATCGCAACCACCTGACACAGTTGAACCTACCCAGTTGCAGCATTTCCTTCAGAGGCCTAGATCTTGGAACACGCGCAATGTGTCACCGCTTTATTTGGCCCCTAATGGACGCCCCACCCCTTCTGCTGTTCTATCTCCCTATCATATTGAGGAGAGAAGCTTACCCAAGAAGCGTGGAAAATGGCACTCAAGATACAAAGGAACAAAAGGAGTTTACGTCTAGCTTAAGCTAGGGTCAGGCTCACAGCACTACCCAGCGCAGTGGTTTTCTTGTAGCCTGACCCTGACTGCCACACAAAGCTAAATTTTTAAAGTTTCAGGTTACATATATACATATATACATGCATACATACATACATATACACATATATACGCAATATTACGGTTTTTAGTCCTTAAACCCTACTAACTGATCCCTTTGAGAACTCATGGTCCACAGGCTGGTGTGCTTCATCCACGTGGGCTTTGTTGTTTCTGAGCTGGATGGCCACTTGTTTACTCCAGTCAAGCCCTTAAGACCCCAGATGCTAGCTCTTTTGAGAGCCGGGCACCATCAGTTTTGTTCACCACCATTGCTTGACCTGTCCCGTAGGTCATCAAACGTGGTGTCCCGGTTCTGAGGCCTGGAGGCGAAGATAGGCAGGGGATACAGAATGGAGACAAGACAGGAGTCTGATCAAGTCTCGTTTTCACGGTTTATGCTAATGAGGTAAAGTCAACAGAGGGCCAATCCTGGATAAGTCCCATAAAAGGGAAAAAAGACATGCAAAAGAGGCTGTAGTCCTCAAAGCGGTCCCTATGCTAATGAGGGTATACAGGAGTGAAGCGGGCAACTTACTAGCAACCAATCACAAAGCTGCAATATGATCTAATGGTCACAGCATGAGAGCATGGCGACGCGCGTGAGTGTACGAGAGCAATAGCCGGCTCCTCACCATTGCTTATGCACACTTGTGTCTTCAGTGATAGGGTAGGGAAGGTGGGCATCGTGGAATGCCAATTTAATAGAACAAAGTATTCTTGCATTTAGGAAGTACTTGAGTGGAGGTCTAGTGCCCATCTGCTGTTACACTACTAAGCCTATATGTATGTTCATTGGTCTATTTTCCCCATTATCACTTACAGGTATATGCGCCTATATACCTGCCTGTATTTAAACCTCTATAAATGCTCCTACCCTCAGTTATTTGCTCTATTTCCGTTTACTTCCCTCTTGTCCCACTATCATATTCAGCCTCCATTGGGTTTCAGTATTTTCTGTTACATTACCTTTGGTCAATCTCTACTGGACTTCTGACAATCACCTTGTCTCTAATTTTGGATCGCTTGGTATACCCTTTTCCCCAGGCTGGTCAACACCATCTTCTTCTCCCATGGCCCGCACCCCAGAACCTTTAATCCCGTCGTTTTCACCTCCAAACTGTTCATCCAACCTATCATATTTGATAGAACTATAAAGGTAACAGTTATGTGCCCAAAAAAGGCTTCCTAAAATGAAGCAAAGAAAATAAAGCAATGATAACAAAAACAAAACCCACAATGTTATATAATATGTAAAAAAATAAACATGTAAGTAATTCAAGGTCTGTTCATCGATCTCCAGGAGTGTCCCTTGTTCGAGTCAAACGGGGTGCCACTCGCTGGTCCCAAGGTTTATCATGGTCATTCCATCTGGATCTCCATGCTCTGTTGCACATCCTTAGTGGTTTTCCATGGCATGGTTGTGTCAGGAAGGAAATAATCCTGACCCTGGTTCTCCACTTGTGTCAGGCAGGGTTCTCTTTGAGAAATAAAATTCAGGATGCTAGTAATGCCTTTTCATAGATGTATGTATTGAGAAAGATATATAAGATAAAAAGAGAAAAAGTTAACTATAAAGCAATACAGATTGCTCAGTGCAACTCACTTGCGTGAGGCAACTAGAAGACTGGCAGTCCTTCAATTCTTGAGGGGTCTCTAAATAGCCTGGATTGCTCTACAGAGGACTATCTGGTTACAGGCAGCAAACGGCAGAGCAACAGTCACCAACTGTCACCAACAGTCAGCCAGATAACAGAGTCCAACAGTCCCCAGCTCAAGAGATGTACATCCCAGAAGCATGGCGAAGTAGTGCTTGAAGGATCCTCAACTCACAGTAACACAGTCCACGATTAGGTGTCCCACGGGTAGTGTTGCTTGAGGGTCAAGGCACAGGAGGAACAAGGCAGCTCTCTGGTCCGAAGATCCGGAAACCAGAGAGAGAGAGGGCGGGACTTGCGAAGCCCTTCCTATATCTGCCCTTCAATTCATCCCGCGTGTTCATTGGCTGTGCTGTCACAACAGATCCACCAATCTTCTGTGGCCATGTTGGCATAACAAACCTACCCATCACACCACTGTTGGCCCTGAAAGGCCTCAGGTCAGTGATGGTAGCTGTAGTTCATAGTGGGGCTGGCCACATGTGATCCTCTTTGTGCATCGGCTGTTCTGAGTGGGAGTATCATCCTGAAGGATCAGTGGACCAGGATGCACTCCATTCTCTTACTCCCTTGTCATTTGTTCTCATGTGTTCTGGTCAGGCATCTCTCATTCCACAAGCTGCAGCTTCAAGTGCTGACCTCCAAGACAAACTCCCCTGGTGGAGAGGTGGGAGGTGGCTGCCCCTGTAATTGGGATTGGGGTTGTGTGCTCAGACTCCTTCATTGGTTCTCCACTTCATACCACCACACCGCGTTCACATCCTGGATCACCGGGTTTAAGTTTGGTCCCTCTTTTCGCTGTGGAGATAGAAACAATACACTCCCCTTGGGAGGGTTAGTACTCCATTCCCTCTCTACACATCACCATCTGCCCCATGGCCCACCCCCATCCCCCCATTCCAGTTGGCTACTATATGTAGCTTGGAATTTGGTCTGCCCCTTCCATACTACTTGGGCCTCTCCCTAGGCATTTCTGAATACAATAGCAACCCAAGGTACCCGTTCTGCATTATTTTTAAATTACACTGACCTCCGTGGACTCATGTTGTACCTGTCCTTCTGTGTTTGGCTAACTTCACTTAGCATAATTTTCTCTAGTTCTCATGCAGTGATGTGCTTCATGGGTTCATCACTACTTTTCAGCAATGCATAGTACTCCATTGTATGTAAGTACCACAGCTTTTTAATCCATTAGTCAGTTGATGGAAATTTGGGCAGTTTTCCAACTCCTTGTAATTGTGAACTGTGCTGCGATGAACATTGGAGCACAGATGTCTGGTTGTGGTTTGTTGTTTACCTCTTCTGGGTATATGCCCAGTAGGGGGATTGCAGGGTCATATGGTAGCTAATTTCCATCCGTTATCAATATCGCCAAGTTGATTTCCATAGTGTCTGTACATACCTACAGGTCTACCAGCAGTGCATAAGTGTTCTTTCTCCCCACAGCCTCTCCAACACTTACTGCTTTCTGATTTTTTTTAATAGGGCTATCGTTGTAGGTGTTAGGTGGTATCTCATTGTTTTGATTTGCATTTCTCTTATGGCCAATGATTGGGAACATTTTCTCATATGTTTATTGGCCATTGTGACTTCTGCCTCAGTGAAACGTCTGTTCATGCTCTTTGCCCACCTCCTCAGTGGGCAGTTAGTTTTGCCCTTTTTGGAAGCTATCAGATTTGGAAGCTATTGTAGATTTTAGTAGGCCTTTATCTGATTTGTCATTGCTAAAGATGTTTCCCAGTCCGTGGGTTCACTTATTACTCTTTTGGCGAATTCTTTAGATGCACATAGGTGTTTAATCTTCAGTATATCCCACCTGTCTATTTGTGCCTCCTCTGTGTCCTTCTGTATTTCTCATAGTTTATGTAATCTCTGTGCCAATGTTCTCAGGTTGGTCCCAATCCTCTCAATTATGGCCCTAATAGTTTGGTGTTTTACTTAAAGGTCTGTGATCCACCTTGAGTTTAGGCCAGTGCGTGGAGTGAGGTAAGGGTCTTGCTTCATTTTTCTACAAGAAAATATCCATTTTTTCCAGCACCACTTGTTGAAAAGGGCATCTGCTTCCCATTTGGTAATTTTTGGACCCTTATCAAAGATCAGTTGTCTGCATGCTGGTGTTTTTATTACTGGATTTTCAATTCTTTTCCATTGGTCTGAGTATCTATCATTATGCCAACACCATGCTGTTTTGCCCACCTTGGCTGTATAGTATGTACTAAAATCAGGTAAAGCAAGCCCTCCCACAGTGTCCTCCTTAAGGAGATCTTGGCTAATTCTGGGCTACTTCCCTTTCCATATGAAGTTGGTAATTTTTTCCATTTCTTTGAAGAAAGATGAGGGTAATTGTATTGGAATTGCATTAAATTTATAGAGAGCCTTGGGTAGAACTGACATCTTCACTATATTGAGTCTTCAATCCATGAGCATGGGATATTCTTTCATTTGTTTGAAGTCATTCTGTTTCTCGTAATAGTGTTTTGTAGTATTCATCATATAGACCTTTTGTTCTTTTTGTCAGGTATATCCCTAGATATTTGTATTTGTGCTTGGCTGTTGTGAAGGGTACCTCTTTTTTCTTATCTCCTTTTCCCATGGTCTTATATGATGTGTAGAGCAGACCAATCAACTTCTGATTGTTGATTGTCCCGTCCCGTCCCATGGGACATTCAAACGTGGATCTCTGGATCCGGAGCCTGGAAAATGGAGATGGGCAGGGGACACGAAGAATGGAGGCAAGACAGGTTTCTGATCAAGCCTCATTTATTGGGGCAATACTCAGGGTAGATATAGCCACATTAACAGGAAGTGGGAGGAACTTAGGCAAAAGAGGGTTACATGAGAACAGTCAATTAACCTCTGGCATATGCATGGTAATGAAGTACAACGGTGTTGACTTGGCGAGTTGCCAAAAAAGGAAAAAAAGGCGCTTACGTTAATAAGGGTGATAAGGGGTGAGTCTTTCAGCCAATAGTGGTAAAGGTTTATCCGGAATGTCACTGTAACGAAGCTAGTTGTTCTTCGTGCGTCTGGTGGTCTTTGCTAAAGCCCTGGGTTGGAAAGGATTGTTTGCAGAGCAAACAATGGCCTATTAGTCCCGCTCTCCACATTTGATCTTGTATCCTGCCACTCTGCCGTACTCCTCTATTGTTTCCAGTAATTTTGTGGATTACTGTGGAGCTTTTGGGGTTTTCCATATATAGAATCATATCATCTGAAAATAATGATAAAATGATAATTTCACCTCTTCCTTGCCCAGGTATATATCTTCTATGTCTTTTCTTTGCCTTATGCTGTTAGCTAGGAACATTCTTTTTTTCTCCATTGACTATCACATTGGCTGTTGGTTTTTCATTAAAAGCTTGTATTGCCTTGAGGAATATTTCTTCTATTCCTATCATCTTGACTTCTATTCCTATCATCTTGATTGTATTAAACAGGAATTGGTGATGGATATCGTCTAATGCTTTTTCAGCATCTATGGATATAATCAGGTGATTCTTAACATTTTTTTTGTGTCAATATGACAAATGATACTAACAGTCTTTCGTATGTTGAACCATCCTGCATCCCTGGTATGAACCCTACTTAGCCATGGTGAATTATTTGTTTTATAAATTTTGTATTCTATTGCCCAGTATTAAGGATTTTTGCATCAATGTTCATAAGGGATGTTGGTCTGTAGTTCTCAATTCTTGTGGAATCTTTGCCTGGTTTCAGTGTGTTATACTAGCTTGATAGGAGTCCAGGAGTTTGCCATCTTTTTTCTATATTTTGAAAAAATTTGTGTAGGATTGGTGTCAGTTCTTCTCTGAATGCTTGGTAAAATTCTCCTGTAAAACCATCTTGTCCAGGTGACTTTTTTGTTGGTAATCTCTGGATAGCCTTGTCTATTTCTTTTCTTGCTATGAGTCTGTTGAGATTCTTGACATCCGATGAAGAAGAGACTGTTTTTCCAAGAATTTGTTCATGTCTTCCAAGTTGTTGAATTCATTGGAGTACAGTTCTTTGTAATACTGTGTAATTATCCTTTTAATTACATTAGGCTCAGTTGTGATGTCCCCTCTTTCATCCCTCATTCTTGCTATTAAAGTTTTTTCACTCCTTTCTTTGGTTAAGTCTGCCAGGGGTTTGTTCATTTTTTCCCCATTTTTTTTCCTTCTCCTGAATCTCAGCCTTGAGTGTTACTTCTTTTCTTTTGCTACTAGTGGGATTGTCCTGCCGACTCTGCTCTAGTTGTCTTTATATTTTAGTTAGTTATTGTAAAGTGCATATAATTACAGAAATAAATACCAGTTATAGTTGGACTGTGTTAGTTAACTAACTTGTCACTATTTCACAAGTCTAACTTAGAGTTACATTACTCTTAATAATTACGGGAAATCTCATGATTCATAGCATGCTCCACAATCTGCTGGTAGTATTGCCAGTAGCCAGTACTACGGCTGCCATTCCAGGCTTTGGCATTGGCGATTGACCAATCGCACGAGTGGCAGTTGCCGGCACCAATGCTCGCAGTGCTAACATGTTTTGAAACGGCAGTTCAGTGGCACCACATCAACAGTAGCAGTGCATGATTGCACATACCTCGATGCAAGTGAGAGGGAGTATGCGGGAATCGAGCCAACATCGAGTACGTTGTTCAAGGAAAAATTAAGCGTTGCGAGCGGAATACATAAATCAATTTTTCTACATCTTGTTTCATCCTTTCACCGCCCCCTTACAGTTATTCATCACTCCCAAATGCACCTGTGGCCATCACCGCCCCCCTGGATCGCTACAGCGCCCATAAGGTGGCACCCACTTTGGGAATCACTGCATTAGACCTAGATCTTAAATTTTCTTCAGTTTCTCTGGTAATCTTACTAGATTTTGGCTCACATATGTTAAATATCACTTGGCCATCATCTAGGTCACTTAGAGTGGTTTACAGCTTCCTGCAGTCAATTTGCAAAGTCTGAGTTTTCTGTTACCTTGTCCCTAAGCTCTTGTATTTCCCTTTGGCGTATGGACTTTAATTCATTCTTTTTCTGTATTGTTTCCCTCATGTCGGAAATGTGCCTGTAGGAATCTGAGAAAACAGAGCGAGCATTAGAAATATGACAATTAAAATTATTGGGCCTAACAGGGGTGCCAGAAGGGAATACATTGAAGATGTCCACCAGGTGGAGGCTTCGGCCAAAAACTTATTCCAGTGGAGTTCACTGCTCAGCTTGTGGAGGGACTGGACGCGGGTTTCCACTGTTCCAGATTCGTTGATGTAATAACATCA
>PVJH01048689.1:0-10669 GCA_004026705.1 Nesogale talazaci
TGAAACATTCCCTCCACAGAGGAGCCACAGGGAAGTGATCAATCATCCAGAGTGCAGTAAAGCATTAATAAAATACACAATATCTCTGGTTCCTTGAGGCTTCCTTACCTCCAACAATCCTGACCCCGTTGCTACTTCTCAATTCAGACTAGACAGGAGCATGTACAAAGGTATAGATAAGAGATAGAGGCTCATGACACATGGAATCCATGAAAAGGAGTGGGAATAGTGATCAGAAGGGTAGGGAGAGTGGAAGATAGAAAGAGAGAAAGGGAGAACTGATTGCAATGTTCAACACAGAACCATACATGCCTCCCCAGGGGGGAAAAACAACAGAAAACAAAAGGGAAGGGAGACAGTGGTCAGTGTGAGATATGAAAATAATAATAACATAGTTTATCAAGGGGTTTTGAGGGTGTGTGTGGGAGGGGAGAGGAACTGGTACCAAGGGTTCAGTAGAAAGTGAATGTCTAAATAACAATAAAGACACTATATGTGCAAACCTGCTTGAAGCAATCAATATATGGATTATAACAAGAGTTGCGAGAGTCACCAATAAAATGATCTTTTAATAAAAAAAGGTAACCCAGCAGAAAATGTAAATTGATCAACTCTCATTAATGGACACATGAAAATGTTTCTGAAAATTATTCAAAAACAGCTGTAATTTGTTGTAGAATGTCAGGAGGAAGCTGCCAGAAATTCAGGCTGGTTTCAGAAGAGGACATGAAATGAGCGATATTATTGTTGACATGATATTGTCATATCATTGTTTGAATACAAAGAACACTAGAAAGATATTCACTTATGTTTTCTTGACTATGAAAAGACATTAAACTTATATGTATCATAGCAAACTATGGATAATATCACCAAAAAAAGATCAATTCACTAAGTCGTTTTCTGTCAATGTATGCATTTATAGAGTACTTTATAATTTTATAATTTTGGGCTGAGCCTGTTGGCCTAGTGGTTGTGCACTGGACTGCGGTCCACTGGGTTGGAGGTTCAAATCCAGCAGCAAGGCTGGGCCTTCTACTCCCACTACCAGAGGGCAGTGATGCCCAAAACCCCCCAAAAAAATTTTATAATTTTAAAATACTTTAAACATTTGGGAGAAGGTGATCGTTGATTTCATTTCTTGAAGAGGACTGAATCATATACAGTACTGCTTCTTTATAAGCCAAAATAAATATTTTTTACAATTCCTTGATTCCTTATTCCTCAAACATAAATATGGTCTGATTGTACATCTCCCCACCCCTTCTCCAGCTTAAAGAAAAGGGAGGGAAAGTAAAACAAATTGGCATGGAGTCTTTAGTGACAAATTCATTTCAAACAAACAAAGAGGGTCAGATATTACATATGACTTAAGAATATAGGGTCCGTTGCATAACCAATATCTAATTTTATTACTTAACATGATTTGAATTATGAATTAATCATTTTCATTATTTTTAAATGTCTAATTTTCTCTATCAATTTACTCATCATTATAAATAATTAATACAAAGAGTCAATCAGGAGGAAACAGGAAACTTAGGAACATCTTTGCTGTTTGGATTATGCTTTCTTTTTGTTTACTAGATTACTTTTAGATGCAAAGTCCATTAAATATTTTTACTTCAACTGATAAACTAAAATTTTTACCCATAGAGACCATTCAGAAAAACTGCCTCTGGTCAACCTTCCAGGATATAGAACTGTTCTTTTAGAGTTTCCTGAAATTGTGCATCTTTACAGGAGGAGACAGACTCACCTGTCTCCCACTGGAGCAATGGAGTTGTTTGAATTCTGACCTTTGGATTAATTATCACCCAACCTTACCCTGCTGTGCCACCCAGGCTTCTGTATAGTCTATGAGAACTCTATGATTGATTGCACATGCATGGTGTACGTGTGTGTGTGTGTGTGTGTCTTCCCCATTTAATAAGGGACTTTTCCCACAAACTTTTGGAAGGCCCCTTGTTCAGTCCTAGGATAGGGATACATCCTCCTTTTGTTCATTCCTTTACTCCTTCTTTTATTTTGAAGGCATTTTGTGCAAGTCCATGACAGAGAACATATGAATGAATATACAAACACATGAATGACTGTTGGATGACATGGAGAAGGGCTTCAGAGACTCTGAGTCCTCTCTCATTCCTGTGGATGGAAGAAAGTTCAAAAGTTTAAACCAGTTATGCAGACTGTTTTTCTCTCCTTTAAAAAGGCTCTTGCTTGTCAAAAGAGAGTAAATATTTAGAATTGGCTTGGGTAAAATGTTCTGAGGGTGAAGAAAATTATTTTGATAGAACTTTCATCCTTAATAGCAGATGGATACAAAAATCCATTCATATGTAGAAATCAGAGAGCATGAGGTAAAATGGTACACACCAGTTATTTAGTTAAATATTTCTTAGCATCTCTTCAAAGAAAATACATGATTATTTCATAGTATGCTGTGTTATATGCATGCACTTGCCTTTTAGGAAAATTTAAAGCTGAGATAGATAGAGAATGAAAATAAATGTGGTGTTTTTTTCAAATCATTTTCAGATAATGTAGTGACAATAATGTGAACTGCATGATGTGGTGGAAACTTCATTGGTTCTGTTACAATGTGGGCAAATTAGTTAATCCCTCTGAATTAACCTCAGGCTTTTTGTTTCAGCTCAAATATGGGGATAGCAATACAATTACTCAAGAATACCTCCCAAGTCCCAGTGCCACCAATTCAATTCCAACTCATTCAGACCTTAGGGTCCAGAGTAGAACCACTTCCTAGGGTTTCCAGGGCTGAGATTTTTAACACAAACAAGCTACCATATCTTTCTCCCAAAGAGTGACTGGAGGATTTGAATTGAACTCTCTACCTTTTGGTTAGCAGCAGAACACTTAAACCCTAAGCTCCCAGGATTCCTTACGTAGGGCTATCCCATTGCCTTCTAGTCAATTCCAACCCGTAGCGAGCCTGTAGGACAGAGGAGAATTGTCCCTGTGAGCTTCTGAGAGGGTAACTCTTTCAAGGAGGTGAGGGGCTCCTTGTTCTTGGAGTAGCTGGTACCTTGTAGTAGTAGCCCAAGGCATAGCCAACCATGCCACCAGAGGTCCTCACATAGGGTTGTCTCAAAAAACAAACAAGCAAAAACCCTCTCGGCTGGCATCAGTTCTGACTCATAGCAACCCTGTGATACAGGGGAGAACTGCCCCTGGGGTTTCCAGAACCGTAAGCCTTTACAGGAGTTCTCAGTCTTATCTTTCTCTCTCCAAGCAAGGGGTGGTTTGGAGGGTTGTAGTGGAGGTTAGGGGGGAGACAAGCCATAAAAGGCCTGGCAGAGAGTAGCTAGTCAACATTCACTGACTCCAAACAGTATCTTCTTTTATTTAATGCTTGTTTGTTTTGTCTTTGCCTCTCACGTCTGTGTATAAGAAATGCTGTTATTTTGTGATTAGTCCATGAAAAATGAAGGTATTGCTACATGATTGAAGAAAATCTTTTCGGGGAGCTCTTTAGAAAGGGAAGACTGCCTGGTAGCAGAGAGAAAAGGTGAAGTTATTTCGATACTAGAGAAAAGGTGAGGGAGCCTGTTGATGGGATAAAGGAGGTCATGCTTTTGTGAACAAAACAAACCCCCTTCACATTAATTGACTTTTTTTACACAGCTAAAAATAAGTCAAAGAGAGTAAAGGAACCACCCAATGCAAAAAAGCTTCTACTTTTATAGAACTCCAAAGGGCCGAACCAAACAGGAAAGATTTTAGACCTGTGAAGCTGCCAAAAATGTCGTGGTCTCTGGATGCCTGACAGCAGAGCTGCCAGAATGGTGTAGTATGTAAAACAGCTGGAACGAATTGTTCTTCAGAGGAGCCAGTGACAGGTCTGCTGGATTTTAGTCATCCAAGAAAGAGCCAAAGACAAACTCTTATCATTTCATTGGAATGGCTTCTCTATGGTGCATCTACCTGATCTCATTAGAATTGACCCTTCTTCATAAAAATCAATGAGGATATTCCCAAATTGCAGACATGGAAACTATTAGAGAAGTTATCTAATTCTTTCTTTTAAATGAGGAAGCAAAAGCAAAGAGGACTAGAGTGATTTTTCATAAGTATCATGAGCAGTTAATGTTAGAAAAGGTCCAGGATCAGAGTCTTTCAACTCCTGGACTAAGTGCTAATAGGAGAAACTATTCTTTTAAAATGTCATGTCATATTTCTTCCAGTTTCACAGTTCTCATCTCTGAAAATCAATATCTTAAATGAAAAGGAAGAAAGCAAATAATAGTAAAACTTAAATTTCCTTTTATAATTTAGCAAAACTTTGCACCTCTGATCAAAACTCTGTGCAAGTTCCTTCAAGATACAAAGTAAGGAAAAACATCTGAGGTTTGAAGTCAGAAATAAACAAAAATATGTATTTATTGTGTCATGTGTTGTTGTTAGATGGCATTGAGTGAGTTCCAACTCATAGGTACCCAACGAACAATAGAGGGAAACACGGCTTTGCTCTGGACCATCCTCATGTTTGTTGTTTATGTTTGAGCTCATTACTGATGTCACCATATCCATCCATCATGTGTCAGTTCTTCATCTTTTTTGCCTGTCTTCCATTTCACTAAACATAACACCTTTTTCCAGGAACTGGTCTCTCCTGACTATATGTCCATAGGACAACCTCATTTGCTCTTCCAGTTGCTTCAAATGATCCACAAAATTGTCTAATATTTTAGTGTGATAATGTGTTATCCAAGCTTCTAGAATCAGGATCTAATATCTGAAGTGTTTTTCTTAGTTTCTCCTAAAAGTCACCCCCTCCCCTGGTCTGTCAGTTTGCCATACTGTGGTTGCTGTGACACTAGGTGCTCTGCCATTAGCGTTTCTAGTCATGCAGAACCATCCGGGGTGGTTCGGTGAAGCTCCAGCCTAAGACAGTGCCATAAAAAAAGCTCAGTGCCCTACCTTCAAAATTAGAAAAGGGAGTTGGTCGATATAGTTTTGGGATGATGCAGGGGCAGTCAGTGTTTCATTCCATTATACCTCGTCTCCATGAGTCAAAGCCAACCCAACAGCAAGTAGCAGCAACTGATATGCAATATTGATATTGTCTGTATTCTGTGATATTTAAGGGTGTATCATTGTTCTTTCCTTGCTCCTGATCTTTCAGAGTCAGTGCCGATAATTGACTAGAATGATTCAGGAATGAAACCTAAGACTTGGATTTTCTCTTCAATTTTTTCAGTGTGAGGAATACCAATTGTGGTCTTCCCTTTTGGTTCTCTTACTCCAAGTCTTTGTACATTTCACTGAAATACTTTATATTGTCTTCAGTATTCACCCTTTGAAGTCTTCTATGAAGTTTTTGTTTCATCATTTCTTTACCATCTCTGCATTTAAGAGAGAGTTTCTTCTGACACTCATTTTCATCTTTTCTTTCTTCTTCATCTTCTTCATATTATTATTATTATTATTGCTTAATGTTTGATAATCTTGACATCTCCCAACACTTTGATGGACTTCAGTCACTAATATTCTCAGAGTCCAATCTATTGTTGAGAGTCTCTCTAAATTTAGGTAGGATGTATTCAAGGTCATACTTTGTCTCTCACCGATTTGCTTTGATTTTCTTCAGCCTCTGCTTTGACGTAAACTTGCACATGAGCAATGGTTGGTTTGTTGTAACATCAGTCCCTACCTGTGTCTTGACTGATGATATTGAACTTCTCTACCCTTTCTTTCAACAAAGATAGTTAATATGGTTCCTGGCTGACCACTTTGACAATTAAAGTGCGCCTGGCCCAAACAATGTTTTTTTGTTTGTTCTCCATTATATTCATGTAAATATTGTATAATTGGGAAAAATAAAAACAAAAAATTGATTCATTCAAATTGTGGTGTTGGTGAAGAATAGGGAATATATCATGGATGACCAAAAGAACTAGCAGATAAGTCTTAGGCAAAAATACAAATAAAATCAGAATGCTTCTTAGAAATGATGGTACTAATATTTGGGGCATGGTGTCAGAAAACATCAATCACTAGAAAAAGACAACATAACAGTAAAACCAAAAATAAATTTACCACCATCAAGTTGATGTCAACTCATTGTCACCCTATAGGACTAGGTAGAACTGCCCCTGTGAGTTTCCAAGAGTGGAACTCTTTGTGGGCAGAGAAAACACCTTCTAGTAGTTGATGGTTTTGAACTGCTGACTTGGTGGTTAGCAGCCCAACAAGTAACCATTCCACCACCAGGGGGGTGTTTGTGGCACAGTAAGCAGTCTATGAAAATGAGGGAAATCCTCCATGAGGTGGATTGACACAGTAGCCACAAGAATGGGTTCCAACACACCAAGAATCATGAAGCTGATGCAGAACTAGGCAGTGTTTTGTTCTGTCATACATAGATTGCCATGAATCAGAACGAACTCAGTGACTATTAGCACCGCCTGTACTTGTGCCCAATAAACCATTTGTTTGTGAAATACTAGGCTTGTCACAATACGATTGTCATAATATGACTTTCAATTATTAATTTCAATATTCTTTACCAGCAACGTAATTTAAATGCATCATCTCTTCTTTGGCCTTCCTTATTAGATGTCTAACTTTTATGCATGTCAGACAGTTGAGTATTCGATTTGTTATTGTAGCAGCTCTTTCTGTAATGGCCTCTTAGTTTACTTGGCTTTTTGTCTTTGCTCTGCCAAATTTTCAGTTGTTTATTTACAAAAATCTGGCCCCATACTAGCTAGCAATAAATAAGAAATACAGTGTGCTTTCCATAGAAGTGTTGTGTATGGTCCAGGCCCGGACCAGGGCTGAACCAGGCAGCCTCTTCTTCTAGCCACTCCCCCCTGTTCCTGTTCCTGCCTCTCCAGGGTCAGACACCCCTTGTTCCAGACTCTCTAGAGGACAGATGATCTTTAAGACACCTGAACTTCAAAACACCTGCTTTCAGTGTTGCCCAGAACTTACCTCACTGAGCAGAACACAGCTCCTCTCCCTAGCGTTGTTTAGAAGCAACTGCAACAGCAGACAGCCTTCTTCCCCCTTTCAATCCACCTGCCTTTACCTCAAACCACATATATAGATATAGCTATAGATATATCCTGCCATCCCCATACTAGCCATGGCACTCCTAACCTACATTCTAGGTTGCGGAACCAGCTGGAAGAACAAGATGCTTCTGCCTGAGCCCACCGCCCCCTCTCCCCCGCCCCCTGCCCACTGACTCTCCCTCTTCAAGAGGTTTTTTTCTCTAATAAAGTCACCCATTGCTTCATATTTTTGTTCAAACTCTGCCTCAGTTTACTTGTCATGTTGTAATTGATAACAAACCCAATGAAGCAAATAACACTAACCTAATTTTTTTTAATTCTGATCTGAAACTTGCAGTTTACTTGTTCTGTGATCTTGGCTAAACCTCTTGGTCTCTCTATATAAATGACTTTATTTATAAAATGGAGAAGATATTACCTTTGTATTGGGAGTGAGAACCAAAGAAGATATATACCATAAGCAATATTTTATAAACTGAAAGTACCAAATGCCTGTCATTAATATACATCGGATACATCTCATCTCAGTGTACACAAGTAAGAGGTTTACTATTATTTAAGCTACTTATCTAAAAACAAAGTTTTTCAAATGTTTTCTTTTAACTGCTATAATAAGGTGTCCTATATCCAAGCCATGATCTTTTCAGTTGCCTTATATGCATGTAAAAGTTAGGCATTTAATAAGGAAGACCAAGGAAAAATGATGCATTTAAGTTATGTTGCTGATAAAGAATATTGAGAATAATATGGACTTCTGAAAGAACAAACAATCTGTCATGGAGAAAGTACAGCCAGAATGCTTCTTAGAAGTAAGAAAGACTTATCAAGAAAGACCAATCCCTGGGAAAGGACACAATACTTGGTAAAGTAGGGGACAGTGGAAAAGTGGGAAACCCTCAATGAAATGAACTGACACAGTAGCTGAAGCGATGGTCTCCTGTATGAGGATGGCACAGAACTGGGCAGTGTCTCCTCCTATTGTACATAGAGCTAAGAACCCTGGAGGCACAGTTACCCCTTGCACTGTTAACATCAAAACCACCAGCTGCTCTGAGGGGGGAAAGACAAGGCTTACTCCTCCCATAAAGTGAGATAGTCTCATCATTCCCAAAACAGCCTCAAAACATTTGCTTCCCACCTAAACCCTTGGTATCAGCTCCTCATATTTTCCCTTACCCTCCCCACACCTTCCTCCCACATGAACCCTTGATAACCTATAAATTATTATTACTTTATCATATCTTACACTGTCCAATGCCTCCCTTCATCCAACAAATGTACAAAGTGCTTGACATATAATGGGTGGATGAACGGATGGGTGGATGGATGGTTATAAGAGAAGTATGTGCCTCCACTAAAATGATTTAAAAAAAAAAGAGTTACCCTCTCAGGAACCCATAGGAGTAGTAATACCTTGTCCTATAGGTCACTGATTTTGGAATCAACTCAATGGCAGTGAATTTGGTTCGGGTGTTGGCTTGCTATAAAGTTGTGACTCACGCAATGGCACCTAGCACCAACAATAAACCTGGAAATTTTCAACCTTATGCTTTTAACCCAAACATGTAATTTTGGCAGTATAATTTGAAATTTTGGTAAGCATTGTGAGGACAGCCCAAATGACAGTGAACTAAAAAGTAGAGGAGAAGAAAGAAAATTAAAGACATGGGTAGCAGGGAAACAAGGCACAAACCCACACAAAGGGAGAGTATTGTTTATATCTCCATGGCAGAAGGGAACAGCCCTCAACTCAGTGCACCAAGAGGTGAATGCAACATACCAGCATGAAGCAGCAAACCAATAGACAAGTCTGTGGGCCAGTGTCAATCCCAAGTGCATGGACCCCCCTACCACCACCACCACCCTCACCCCCTGAAGAATGCACTTCAGAGGATAGCACTGAAGCTATAGCTCAGGGAGAGGGGCACATCTGATCAGAGCACACAGGAGCAAGTGTTGAGGGAAGGGGAGAGAGTGGGACACCAAGGCCCACCAAGGCCAAAAGACAATATTCCTACTCAGAGAGGACTGTAGGACCAGTCTCACCAGGAGACACAATGTCGCTCACAGACCTATAGTGCTATAGGGGACAACACTGAAGGCACTGTGCAGGAATTGTTCTCAATATAACCACACTGGGGCAAAACACTAAGGGTATCCCACAGAGCAGCAAGGGGAGCCAAACATGCAGCGCCTGGAGAATACCAAAAATAGACTATGGGGCCAGGGCACAGGCACCCAATCAGACTTGATCAGAAAATACTCTTAATGATCAACAAACAGAACTGAAACTACTTATAGGCTTTTCTTTTTTAGGTCATTGTTTTTGTTTTGGTTTTTTGTCCTTTTGTTGCTTTGTTTTGCCTTGTTTTTGTGCTTATCACTGTCTCCACTTGTCTATATAAAATAGATGGGATTAACAATCTGGGGAGTGAACAACAGAACCAATGGTTCTAGAAGAACATGTAGAGTGGGAGGGCAGGGGAAAGGAAGGAGGCTGTCAACAAACCCAGGGATAAGGGAGAAGTGATCTAAAATCAATGGAAAGTGGGGGATAGGATACCTGTTGGAGCATGATCAAGGGCATTGTAGCCAAGAGGAATTACTGAAACCTGACTGAAGACTGAACATGATAGTGGGACAAGAGGAAAGTAAATGTAAATAGAGGAAAGAACTAACAGGCAAAGGACATTTAGAGGTTTAATACAGGTACGTACATATGTAAATATATTTATATAAAACAATAGGGAAATAGATCTATGTGCATATACTTATATGTGCTCAGCATCAAAAGATATAGCATCTGGAGTCTTAAATGCTTGAAGATAAACAAGTGGCCCTCTAGTTGAGAAGCAACCAGTCTGTGTGATCCTGAGGTGTTGATGGGATCAGGTATTAGACATTAGACACCAGAACTATAAGTCATATCAGTGTGAATGAGGGGGAGTGCAGAGTGGAGACCTAAAGCCCATCTGCAGACAATTGGACATCCTCTCACAGAAAGGTCACAAGGAAGAAATGAGCCCATCAGGGTGCGGTAGAGTACCAACAAAACATACAACTTTCCTCTCGTTCTTTAATGCTTCCTCCCATCCATTATCAAGACCCAAATTCTCTTACAAATATGACTAGATCAGAGGATGTACACTGCAACAGAAAAGAATTTGCAACACAGTGAATCCGGGACAGATAAAACCCTCGGGACCAGTAATGAGAGCAGTGATACCAGGAGGGGAGGGGGAAGAAAAAGGGAGAAAGAGGAACCCATCACAATGATCCACACAAAACTGCCACTGGCCCTGCCAGGAGGATAAACAACAGAAAAGTGGGTGAAGAGAGACATGAACAATGTAAGATATGAAATAATCATAACTTATGAAGCGTTCATGAGGGAGGAAGGGAAAAAATGAGAAGTTCTCAAGAGAAAGAAAATATTTGAAAATGATGGCAACATATGTATTTGAAAATGATGGTAACATATGTACACATGGATGCATACATCTGTGGATTGTGATAAGAGCTGTAAGAGGCCCCAATAAAATGATTTTTAAAAAAGAGTACAGGCAATTATAAACTCTAATAATGTGAGAAGATATACAATGATGCCATGATATAAATAGCAATGCAGC
>PVJH01048690.1:0-10680 GCA_004026705.1 Nesogale talazaci
CCCCCCGCCTGTCACCTAGCTTGTCCCTGCCTCGACTTGACTTGGAGTTAGCAGAAGACTACACAGGAATGCATCGTCCCCACTCCCCTCCCTGCTTGGAAAATTCCTACGGGGGTGTGGTTTCCTTGGCACCTTGCCCACACCTATACTGGCTGCTGATTGACTGAGGAGGCCCCCACCCCTTCTCCCTTGGGTCCTTTCCCCTCTGCCATCCCCTCAGGGCTGGTTCCTCTTCTGGGGATGTACCAATTCTCCCCACAGTAGGGGGGTGGGTGGGAAAGGCAAGAGGGAATGAACACATTCCCTGGTTCTAGATTCACTTTATCGCTTAATGCCTTCGATTTTTTTTTTAAGAAAATAAATAAATATATATATATATTTGGGTTTTGTTGGGAGGGGTGGGAAGGGGAAATTTTTGTTTCTCTTTGGTTTTGATAAAATGGGGTGTGGGGAGTTTTTAAATGCCAGAGCCCCAAGTCTGCCCCGTTTGGGGCAACTATTTAATGGCGGATCCCAATAGGTTTTTTTGGAGGGGGTTTCCTCGCCCCCACCCAGAAACACCCCGTTCCCCCCCCCCCCATCCCCATCCCTTCCCTCCAGCTCCTTCCCCTTTTCTATGAGGAATTAAGATGCTGTAACTTTTTTGGAACCTCAGTTTTTGTGTTTTGGTTTTTGTTTTTTTTTGGGGGGGGGGGGTGTCCGGGACACTTTGACTCCCTGGGGGCAAAGGGGTGAGGGGAGACAGGATCACCTCGCTCACTTCCATCTTTCCCTTCTTGGAAACGGCCCCCCTCCCGCAGAATAAAATCTAGCTGTTTTTATAAACTTGAAGACCCGTGGTATGCTTTCAGGGCAATGTTTGGGTGGAGGCCAAACTGGACCCTCTTTCCAGTCATCTTCCGCACCAGCCCAGCACCCAGGAAAACCCTAACATCCCCCTCACCTTTTCTTCCCTGGGCTGGGTGGGGGTGGGTGGAGGGGTGGGGCAGGCTTTGGGACAGCCCCTCCTCCGCTCTGTGGGGCCTCAGGGGCAAGTCCCTCTTCTTCCCCTGGGCCTCGCTTGCCCCTCTGGGACCGGGTTCCCAGAAGGACTCTGTCCCTTCCCCATCAGATCCCACCTGGCTCCTTCTGTTGGTAACGAAGGCGTTTTACACAGAGAGGTTCAAAGCGCTCTTTTAATTATAAAATCGAGGGCTGAGCCCCGGTGGCGTAGTGGTTGTGCGCGGGACTGCGGCCCACTGGGACGGAGGTTCGATTCCAGCAGTGGGGCTGGGCCTCCTACTCCCACCACCGGAGAGCAGTGATGCCCCCCCCCCAAAAAAAAATCTGAAAACAACAACAACAACAACAGTCTAGAGGTCTTAAAAAGGCATGTACCTTTGGGGTGGAGTCGGGGCTTTGCAGCTGAAGAGCAAGGGGTACCAGTGGGGGCCACGGGGGTGACATAGGGGGACTGGGGCTCGGGCACAGGCCAGGAAGGAGAGGGTCCCTGAGTACAGTACTTCGAGGTATTGATTGGAGGGGGGGGGTGAGGGGAAGACAATGTGGCCCATGGGGTAGGAGGGGCAGGTGAGTTCCCCAAAGATGGTGGGAGGCAGGCGGCAAGATCTGACCTCTGGAGATGCAGGGAAACGGGGTATGGAGCCTGGGAGCCTAGCCAAATTGGGGTACGTTTACCCACCCCAAAGGGCCAGGCTCTTGAGGAATTGGGGGTTGGGTAGAACTGAGTGGGAGGCCACAGACTCTGTGATGGGGAGTCGGGACAACAAACAGGTGGGTGTCCCCCCCCCCCCATCACCCGCATGTGAGTTCCAGGCTGAATGAAGGTTGAGTAGGCCTGAGCTAAAGGGGTCCCGGATAGAGACTTGTTTGTGCAACTCTTTCCCCTCGGAGGAGTGAGGTAGATGGGAGGAGAACAGGGTCGGGAAGCCCCATTTTCATTATGATGAGGTGGAGCATTGAAGAGAAGAGGGGAGGGGTTCCGGTGTGACAGGTGTTGGGGGGCACCATCTCTCCCTCAGGTTAAAGGGGTGGGTCAGGAACGTCTGGCAGAAAGAGGTTGAAGAGGGCACATTTGGGCAAGTTTTTGAAAGATTCCTAGCTGGACCTGAATTTGTGCAGCCGGGGTACAGGGGAAGAGTGGGGGTGGGGGGAAGAGGGGATTGGTCCCTGAGGGAGAAGGTCAGTGTCCCTCTGTCCTACGGTCCCTTTGTCCGTCTGGCCCCGGGGGCAGGGCAGAGAGGAGACCTTGTGAGATGTCGCTGGCCAGACAGCTCGGGTGGAGTAGCCCAGGCCAGCGTCTAGGACTGGGCTTACAGGGGAGGGGAGGGTGAATCGGGTGGCTCGTCCTGGTCCCCACAGACCTGCGCCTGCACCTCCCGCAGCTGTGCCCGCAGCTCCTCCAGGGCGGCGGCCGAGGGCAGGGCGTCCACCTGCTCCTGCAGCGCCTCGAGCACCTCCGACAGGTGGTCCACCTCGTCCCGCAGGCTGTTCCAGGCCACCTTGCGCTCCAGCCGCTTCTTGCGCAGGGAGCGCTGGTGGCGCCAGTACTCCAGCACCAGGCAGCAGCAGCCCAGAAAGAAGATGGTGGCCTCGCCCAGCAGCTCGGCGCCCAGCTCGGCGGCCGCCTCCTCGTTCAGCGGCTTGATGGGGATGCCCTTCCCCCGGAAGCCCATGATGCGCATCTTGGTCCGCATCTCCGCCCAGTGGTACACTGCAGGGGGGGGAGGGGGGAGATAGGGGTCAGGCCTGGGGGGGCTCGGGCGCCCCTGTGAGCCCTGCCCCTCTGCGCCTCCCCATCCTCAGAGCTCAGTCACAGGGAGGAGTGCGCACAGGGATGCAGGGGGCAGGGCGGATTTAAAACCAGTTGGGGGCGGGGTGGGGGAGCACTCCACCGGGGTCTTTTCCGATTCAGGCCCTTTAAGCAGCCCTCCAAGCCCTCCATCCCCATGGTCCTCGCACCCAGGCCTCCCACAACCGCCCCCTTCTTCCCCCTCGGAAAAGAGGAATGGTCCTGGCTCCAGAAATGGGGGAGTTGGCGTGGACCTAGGAAGATGCTAGGGGGTGGGTGGATGATGAGGGGCGCTGTTCTAGGGAGAACCCCTGCCTCAGGAACCACCTATTCCACGGAGGAAGGTGTCTCAGCTTGGCGTCGTTAAAAATCAACGCGGCACAGATCTCATCCATCCTCTGGGTGGATTAGAACGGTCGACCTTTCTGTTGGGAAAGACTGCAAAAATGCTTTCCCCTGGGCTCTTCTGAGCCACTCCAGCACGAATAAATATTCAGCCCTGGGATACTGGAGCTGGCTGGGAGGGGAAGGGGGTGGTTAAGGTGAAGTGACCAGACGTCCTGCTTTTGGCAGGACTGTCCCGATTTTAAGCAATTTTCCCCACATCCCACTGCGTTTTAAACAAGTCCCGATTTTTGGAAAGAATGCACAAGCTAGGGAACTGCAGGAGAATGGGAAGGGAATATACCCCCCCCCCCCCACACACACACACACACTCTCTGTCAATGGTGTCCTGCTTTACCAATGTTAAAATCTGGTCACTGGGGGGGGGGGGGCCCACCCAGATCATCATCTGCAATTCTGACAACCCTTTTATAAGCATTTCGCACCTCTCATTATCCACTACGTAACTACACTCTGATCTCTTGAAAGACGGACTCTTTCTCTTTAGAGACATCACGTGGGGAGGTGGGGAGAAATGGTTCACATCACCCCCCCACACACACACACCACCATACACAAAACAAAAACCCCTGCCATCCAGTTGGTTCGGTCTCAGGGTGACTGACCCTTTAGGGCAGGGTAGACCTGTCCCCTGTGGGTTTCCAAGTCAAAGACCCTTTAAGGAAAAAGACAGCGTCATCCCTCTCCCAGGAGTGGCTGGTGGCTTCGGACTGCAGACTTCGAGGTGAAAGGTTCAGAGGGTAACCACTCCTTTTGTCATTCTCTCCTGTGGAGCTGCCGGGTGGGTTTGATCCCAAGTCTTCCCCCCCCTCCTGCAGCTTCCCTCCGGCTCCTCCAGAACTGACCGTTTTGGAGTTTCTCTGCATGCTAACAAAGTGATGTGTTTATGCCTTTATACACAGTGTGCGCGTCGAAACGCCACGTGTTGTTACCCCCCACCTTTTTACACATGATAAGAAAAACGCGAGAACTTGCTTTTCGAAATACAGGGGACACTCTATCCTCTTCCCTCCACCTTCCCCATGTTTAGAAACAACGCTTACTTTCTTTTGGGGGGGAGCATCGCTGCCCTACATTTTTGGGGGGGCATCACTGCCCCCTGGCGGGAGTGGGAGGCCCAACCTTGCTCCCAGAGAGCTGCTGCTGGATTTGAAGTGCCAGCCCAGTGGGTCACAGTCCCGCGCACAACCACTACACCACCGGGGCTCAGCCCCTCCATACAGTTCTTATGACATCCCACACATCATTTGTATCAGACATATTTGTACATATGTTGCCATCTTCGTTTCCAAATATTTTCTACTTGGGGCTGAGCCCCGGTGGCATAGTGGTCAAGTGCAAGACTGCAGCCCACTGGCTTGGCGGTTCAAATCCAGCAGCAGCAAGGCTGGGCCTCCCACTCCCACCAGAGGGCAGTGATACCCCCCCCAAAAATCATTTTATTGGGGGCTCACACAACTCTTATCACAATCCATCCATCCATTGTAGGCCAAGCATATGTGTACCTTTGCTGCCCTCCTCGTTCTCAAGCTTCCCTTGTTTTTATAAAACAAGACCCACCCATGGCTGTCCACTTGACCCTGGCTCATTGACAGTGTGCAACGGACCAGTGAGGGTTTCAAGCCAACTGCCACATCTTCCTGCAGCAGAGGTGTTTCTGGTGGAGCAGCCAGCACTTGGCCCCTGGATCCCAGGGTTCCCCGCTGTTTTCCTACCCAGCCCAGCTCACAGCTTTCTCCAGAGAGGTGCCAAGGTTGGCCTGGAGGTGACCGGCCCCACTGTCAACCTCCCCAGGCCGCTGCAGGATGGGGTGGGGTGCTCCTTGGCTATTTTCCTGGAGACCGTTTCAGTCTCGAATTGAGTGACAGGATTCGCCCTGGGCACCAGATGGAGACAGGAGACAGGTGTGGCGCTGTGGAGGTAACATCTCTGGGGCACTTCCTGAAGCTGCGGCAGACGCTGATCCCGAAGTCCCCTGGGGAGGCAGGTCTGCTTTTCCCCCGGGGTTGGAAGCAGAAGTGCACACACTCCACCGTGGGCCAGGGCGTGTGAGCGCATCCCCCTCCCCGGGCTGCTGTGGTGCGCAGGGGGCACGGGGGGCGGGGGGGGGGGCACACCCGGGGGACCTGTACTGCCAGGCCGCTCAGAGCCCGGGTCCTGGGCAGGATCCGTGCTTCTCCCTGAAAAAGTATCACAGCCATCATTCAGACAGCAGTCAGGGCAGCTACTCAGACCTTGGGTTTGGGGGCCCATCGGACTGAATCCTGGTCAACAGCAGGATCGGCGTATCAACTTGTGCGCACGTGAGTGTGAACTTAGGCCTGTGCGCGTGCACCCGCACCCCGAGCTTTTGAAACAATTGTTGGGATTCCGTTGACGCTACAAGCTGGTTGGGGAGATAGGACAGATATTCCTCTTCCATTCCGTCTTCCCATCCAGGAGCACGCTGTCTCATTGAGGTCCTAGACGGTGCCTATGTCTAACTTCCTGTCATTTGGAGGGTTGAGGGCCTGCAGATATTTCACTTCATTTACTCCCCCTTTTGTATATCAGTTTGCACTGACTCTCTAAATAGGCACTGTCGCCATGTTCTACTTGCTTGATTCATAGGAACGACTCAGTTCCTCTGTACTGACTGTGAGCTTGCTATCTGTGCCAGTCCAGGTAGACAGGAGAAACAAATCCATAGAAACTCATATGTGCATAAGAAAGAGTGTTTGGGGTTTATTTTGGCATCACTGTCCTCTGGTGCTCGTGGGAGCTACCCAGCCTTGCTCCTGGAGAGCTGCTGCTGGATTGAAACAGCCAAGCCTGTGGGCTGCAGTCCCGCACTCGACCACTGTGCCACTGGGGCTCAGCCAAGAAAGAGTTTACTATAAAGGATAATTTGTACAGTAAGAAAGCATCCTGGAGGGGCTGAGCCCCGGTGGCATAATGGCTGTGCGCGGGACTGCGGCCCACTGGGATGGAGGTTTGATTCCAGCCTCCACAGGAGCAAAGGCTGGACCTCCTACTCCACCTGAGGGCAGTGATGCCCCCCCAAAAAAACAAAAAGAAAGAAAGAAAGCATGCTGGCCAATAGCAGCTCTTTCAGGAGCAAGGCTGGGCCTCCCACTCCCACCAGGGCAGTGATGCCCCACCACCCCCCAAAAAAAGAAAGAAAAAAGAAAGCATCCTGAGAGGGAGGAGTGGGGAGGGGGGTGTTTTAGATAAAGGATAATTGTACATTAAGAAAGCATCCCAGAAGCAGGGAGGGGGGCAAATGAGGAACTAATGTCAAGGGTTCAAATGGAAAGCAAATGTTTTGAGAATGATGAGGGCAACACATGTACAAATGTGCTGGACACAGTGGATGTATATAAGGATTGTGATGAGCATTGTACGAGCTCCCAATGAAATGATTTATTTTAAAAATTACTTTAATAAGATGTAAAAACTAGCCAAGTTTGTTATTTCTCAATAATTTTTCAGAGGAAAAAAGAAAGAAAGAAAGCATCCCAACCCAGTCTGAGCCCAGAAGTCCAATTTTTGTGTGTGTGTGTGGGCATCACTGCCTCTGGTGGTCGTGGGCACTACCCAGTGCCGCTCCTGAGAGCTGCCGCAGGATTTGAACCGCCAAGCCCGTGGGCCACAGTCCCGCACTCAACCACTTACGCCACCGGGGCTCAGCCCCCAAAAGTCCAATATTAACCCATCTGTCCAATGCTAGTCTATAAAGTTCTCTTCAGAGCTAAGCCCGTTATGACTCTTTAACTGCCTTCATAAGCCCTTTAATCATTGAATTTGGTCTGCGAGTGCTCTGTAGCACTCTGATATCACAGTGGATAGCACAACCCAGAGAGATCAAGTGGAGAAGCAGAATCGAGAATATTCTTTAGGACGGTACCAAAAAACCCACAAGGCTGAAAACAGTACTGGTGGGGGAAAAAAAAAAAAGGAAGTGAAAGTCTGTCCACAAACAGATCAGAAGCTCTTGATAGAGTTGTACGACTCAAAATAGTGTGTTTGGGCTGAGCCCCGGTGGCGTAGTGATTGAGCGCGGGACTGTGGCCCGCAGGCTTGGTGGTTCAAATCCAGCAGCAGCTCTCCAGGAGCAAGGCTGGGCCTCCCACTCCCACTCCCACTCCCACTCCCACCAGAGGGCAACGATGGGCCCCCAAAACAAAACAAAAACAAACGAACGATAAAAGAATATTAAAACCGTGCGTTCTTTGCATGTGAATAGATAGGCCAGTGGAAGAAAATGGAGCATCTGGAAACAGAGTCACTGGTCGAAATCTTGCAGTCTCCCTCACACGTGAGACAGAAATCAGCCGCTTAGAGATAGATGGCAGATCGAAAGGTGAAAGGCGCCACAATGACACTGCTGGGGGGGAAGTTATCTTCCTCACTTTGGCTTGAGCGTTAATTGTGAAAAACAAGATAAAAAGCACTTGTCCACTGCACAGGGAGAGTTGGATATAACGAAAGAGATTGACTTTAAGGATTTCTGGACCTCAAAAGAGACCCTGGAGGCATGAGAAGTCAAGCCTCCAGACGAAATGACAAATCGAGCCTCCTGAAGAAGAATCAAAGCCTTTTGGATCTTGGTGCTGGTGAAAAACACGGAAATCAGCGTGGTCAGCCAGAAGGGCCAGTTAATTGGTCTTGGAAGACCTTCCGACAGACCTCGTGTTTCCCAGAGGCAAGGATGGTGTGACTGCGACTCCCGGGCTTGGCACCTGTTTTCAGGAGAGACCAGTCCCTAGAGAAGGACATTCTGCTTGGTAAAGTAGAGGGACAGGTGCAGGGGAGGGAGGGAGAGGGAGCCCCTGGACAAGATGGACTCACGCAGTGGCTGCAACCCTCGGTCCAAACAGATCGGTTTGAGGATGGTGCAGGACTGGGCAGGGTTTCACGCTGGGCACCAGGTCCTTGGGCGTCAGTAACTGACAAACTCCCATGAGGTTTCTCACTACATAGCAATCTTCTCAGATCACCACGCCTGCTGGGTCTTCCGCAGCTGTTGGGTAGGTTTAAATGGCCAACACTTCTTACAAACGATGCTTTGTGAACTAAAAATTATTTCACTATAAATGACGGGGTGAAATCCCCTTACAGAAGGGTCACGGAGAGGAGATGAGCCAGTCAGGGTACAGGAAATACGCAATGTTCCTCTAGTTCTTAAATGCTCCCTCCCCCTCACTATCATGAGCCCAATTTTACCTTACAAATCCGGCTAGACCAGAGAATGTACACTAGTACAGATAAGAACCAGAAATAAGGCGAATCCAGGACAGATGATCCCTTCAGGACCAGGGGTGAGAGTGGTGAT
The DNA here is from genome assembly GCA_004026705.1 of Nesogale talazaci. NCBI lineage: Eukaryota > Metazoa > Chordata > Mammalia > Afrosoricida > Tenrecidae > Nesogale > Nesogale talazaci. The sequence goes on from PVJH01048690.1 coordinate 8,511, forward strand.
ATGGGGGTAGGGTGGGGAGTGGAGGCAAGATGGGATAGAAAGGGGGAACCCATTACAGGGATCTGCATATAACCTCCTCCCTGGGATGGACAACAGGGAAATGAGTGAAGGGAGATGTCGGACAGTGTAAGATATGACAAAATAATAAATAATAATTTATAAATTATCAAGGGTTCATGAGGGAGGGGTCTGGGGGCAGGGAGGGGAAATAAGAGGAGCTAATACCAAGGACATAATAGAAAGTAAATATTTTTTGGGGGGGCATCACTGCCCTCTAGTGGGAGTGGGAGACCCAGCCTTGCTCCCGGAGAGCTGCTGCTGGATTTGAACTGCCAAGCCTGTGGGCTGCAGTCCCGCACTCAACCACTGCGCCACCAGGGCTCAGTATATGTTTTGAGAATGATGGTGGCAACAAATGTACACATGTGCTTTGCAGACAATGGATGGAGGGATGGATTCTGATAAGGGTTGTATGAGCCCCAAATAAAGTGATTTTTTAAAATGACACTTCATGATGGTTATGGCTGAGACAACAGGCAGCAAAACAGACACTGAAGCCATCGGGTGACTTGAGTCACATTCTTCGAGTGGTGCCATCCCTGGCGGGATCTTTTTACTTTTTCTTTTTTTTGGGGGGTGGGCATCACTGCCCTCTGGTGGGAGTAGGAGGCCCAGCCTTGCTCCTGGAGAGCTGCTGCTGGATTTGAACTACCAACACAACTACTACTGTGCCACCGGGGCTCAGCCCTCAGCCTCTTTTTCCTAAAGCTGTTCCTCCTCCATTAACCCTGCACTCACTGCCCCAAGGTTTCCGTTACTCTCCTTCATTTGATCTCATCTAGACACGGCTTCAAAGAGCAGAAAGTCTGAGGCAGACTTGAAAAACAAAAACTAGGTAAGCTAAGCTATTGTTCTAGGACGGCTTCAGGGGATAGTCCTGGTTTCTGGTTTCCAGGTGAGAGAGTTTTGCGTGCTCATCTAGACTCCAGGCTCCAGGAAGTATGGCGTTTAGGAGAACTTGAGAATCTGTTCCGCGTGCCCCCTCAGTTTGATCAGGAGTTTCCTCGCAGGCTCTTTTGATTACAATCCAGCCACCGATCAAAACAACGAGGCCAACGCCGCCTCTCAACTACGATGACAGGCAAGTTAAAGACAAAACAAGATGCACACAGAGAAAACAGCAAAGACCAGTGAGAATGTAGAGCGAGGGGGCCCTGCATGCACAGCTGGGGGAACTCCGAGAGCGTGCGGATGGGCAAAGCAGCACAGCGCCACCTCAAACAATGGGCAAGAGAATTCCAGATGGCCCAGCGACCCCTGCATCGGGTTGTCTTTCTTTCACTTACTGGTTGTGTCAATTTGAGGATGAAGCGTGTAGGAGTGGAGTCTAATCTGTCAATATGGAGATAGCCAATGAGACCTGCGTGGGCATGGTTTTCTCCCCAGGATTCTGGGAAATCTTGTGATATTTTTCCCTCTTGGAGATGCTCTACTGACAAGACACAAGGCTCAGCCCTTGGGAGACATTGCAGCTGACAAGACACATGGCAACACGCTAAGAGACCCTAGCCCTGGAGACTGGAGTAGCTACGAGAAGACCCCGGGCAGCGTTGAGACGCCTCTATTACCACGGAATACACAAGCCTCTGCACCCACGCAAGACTCTGCACCCACTGGCCTGTGATTGTCCTGGCATCATGGCATGTGCTTCGTGACTCTGAAGAGGACTTATGGACTGATATCGGACATATGGGCTAATATCGGACTTATGGACTTGGACTGAACTGGGTTGGGATCCTTTCTCAATGTTTCATTCCTCTTGTCTATAAACCTCTCCCTTATGTACACTAGTACAGATAAGAACCGGAAATAAGGGGAATCCAGGACCGATGATCCCTTCAGGACCAGGGGTGAGAGTGATGATATGGGGAGGGGGGAGTGGAGGCAAGGTGAGGTAGAAAGGGGGAACCCATTATAAGGATCTGCATATAAACTCCTCCCTGGGGTGGACAACAGGGAAAAATGGGTGAAGGGAGATGTCGGACCGTGTAAGATATGACCAAATAATAAATAAAAATTTATAAATTATCAAGGGTTCGTGAGGGAGGGGGCTGAGAGGAGGGAGGGGAAATAGGAGGAGCTAATACCAAGGGCTTAAGTAGAAAGTAAA
>PVJH01048691.1:0-10619 GCA_004026705.1 Nesogale talazaci
GAGATATTTTCAGTTGATATCTTATCCAATGACTTGAAGTTACCACTTTAGCAACTCTTTGAGTGATTTCTTAATATGAATCTCTTTATGGTACATGCACATGCAAGTTCACACACATAAACATTACTGCTTCTGCTTCTCTAGAAAATCTAACCTAGTGCTGCTTTATACCCACTAACTTGGAATTTGCTCAACTCAAGAAGGTCAAAAATGGTAAGAAAGCACATGAAGAATAAAAATGTATAGTAACAACCTTAACTCACTAACAATGAAATTATGTATGCAATATTCCTCTAGTTCTCAAATGCTTCTTCCCATCCTCTATCATGATCGCAGTTCTACCTTGCAAATCCAGCTAGACCAGGGGATGTACATTGGAGTAAGAAACATGGGGAATTCAGGACAGATGATCCCTTTAGGACCAGTGGTGGGTGTGGTGATACCAGGAGGATGGAGGGAGGGTGGAGTAGAAGGGATAACCAATTGCAGGCATATATATATGATCTCTCTGGAGTACAGACAGCGGGGAAGTGGGTGAAGGGACACATTGGACTTAGTACAATATGTAAAAGTAATAACAATGTGTAAATATGGGGGAAAGGGCGTTGAAAGGAAGGGGAATTATAGGGAGTTGGTACTGCAGGCCTAAGTGGAGAGAGGATGTTTTGGGGGTGATGATGACAACAGGTGTGCAAATGTGGTATGCATACAACTGACATGTGTGTCGTAATTTGGAAATGGAGATGGTAACATGTGTACAAATATGCTCAATACAAATGATACATTGAATGTTATAAGAACTGTAAGAGCCCCCAATAAAATTATTGGGGTAAAAAAGAAGAAAAATGGCTTTTGATTTTGAAAAGGATTTTCTAAGTATTTGTTATAAATAAAAAACTCTTCAATGGCATATAATTTGTTTTGATTGAAAATGTATCATTTCTTGAGACAGCAACATAGGTATATGATATCCCTACTTAGGGTTTCAGAATCTATTCTGTGGTGAAGAAAGATGTTTTGTTTTTGTTTTACAGTGTGAGAAAAATAAAGACACCTTGTTATTGTTAAGTGGCTTTTGGTTGCTTCTGATAATGATAATGACCTTGTATACAACAACAACAATAACAACAAAAAGCTTTTATACTGGGCCATCATAACAATCACTCTCATGCTTGAACACATTGTTTCAGCTTCTGTGTCAGTTCATCTTGTTGCCAGTTTTTCTATTTTATCTGACTCTCCACTTTACCAAGCATTAAGTCCTTCTCCAGAGACTTGTCTCTTAGGATAGTATGTTCAAATATGTGAGAATAAATCTCACCAGCCTTTCTTCTGGAAGCATTCTCATCATGCTTCATTCAAGACAGATTTATTGTTGTTCTGGCATTCCATTCTATATTCAATATTATTTGTCAACATAATTCAAATGCATCAATTTCTCCCTATCTTCCTTATTCAATATCTAATTTTCATATGCATGTGGGTTGATTGAGAACCTTATGAAGTTTTAAGTCTTAGTAGCAGAAGAAGGGAAAGCCAGGTTTCAAAGATGTTCCTTACTCTCAACTATCTCTGCAACAGACCATCTTGTGCATTCACTTTAGATTTTGCATAACATTCTTGATTCTTATTAGACAAAAAAATAAGTGGGGTCAGACGGAAAATCACAGATTATAGTATAGTATGGAATATTATTTAATCATACGAGACTGAAAAGATACTTTCTACTGGTTTTAACAAACAAACTGCATGTAGTAGAGGCTGCCATATGGCAGAAAATGTTGGGCTTTCTCTACTAGCTGAGAAGAGTGCTCCGGTGACATACTTCAATCCAACAAATGCAAGGAATTAAATAAAATAATAATAAAACAATGAATTTGACATAAAATACTGGATATCAGAAGAGCTTGTAGTCAGAATTGATAGTCAGAATTGAACTGCAGCAGCAGTCAGATGAGATTTTGGGTGAAGATCAACCTGTCTCATACAGCATACACCCAGGCCGTTGATCCCGGGACATTTTGAGAATACACTTTTCAAAATACAATTTTCAAAATCATTAAGTTCATTTTCACATGTTAGACAACAGAAAATCATTTCAAACATATTTATGTCCATGTAGATCATAGACATAAAGTTTAATTTTATTTTATACTTACTGCATGAGAAAAAATTAGATATCTGTGTGTTCTAACAAAGAAGTATTGGATCCTGATAAATATGTTAGTGTACAGGATATTTCCATAATGGCCTATTAAATCAATGACTCATTCATTTATCCTTTTTTAAAAAATATGTGTTGACTATTTTTCATTTATTCATAACAGAAAATAACATATGAAATATCCTCCTGTATTCACATATGTGCACTATAGCAAAGAAGAGACCCATTAACTTAGTTTGAACTTAAAGACACATTCAAACAAATCCCATTATTTAAAAAATATTTTCCTATCTCAAATGAAGAGCATTTCTTGATGAGATTCTTTATTTTCTTCTTTTTCTTCTTAACTGAAAATCCTGAGCTAGCAGACAATAGAAGAAAAGTGATTTCTACAAAAAATTCACATAATGTGATACACCAAATAAATACTTAACTAAAGTTTACTCTGCCTAGCATATTCTTTTAGAAGCATTTTTCATCTATTGCTTATAATTTTATTAGGAAGTAAGTTAGTATATGCTAGTCTGGAATATCACTTTTAGATAGCAAAGAAACCTAAATGAAAGGAAGAGGGCTTTTATAAACACACATAATTTAAAAGTTTCTCGATTTTTCTTTGCCTGAAATATGTCTGTATACAGATACTCAAAATATAGCTCCAGAAATTTGCTCTTCTACTTATTATATGAATTATATAAACACAATCATTTTTATTCATCATAAAAGGTAGTCATGACAAAACTAAAGTTAATGACTAGAAAATATCAAAATCTAGCAATTGGGAATCCTTACAACTACACTCAAGTCTTCTGAATCTTTATATTATTATCTGTTGCTTTATTTTAAAAATAGGGAATCCTGATAATGAAATGGCTCAGCTTTCATTCATGAATGTTTTTGAACTAGTAAAATTTATGCTACTGCTTTATGAAATGCTGTGTGAATATTGGTGTAAAAGCAAATAAAATAAACTAATTTATTTTTAAAGTATACAATGTATAAATTATTCTATGAGCATAATTGTTGTGACTCCTACACTACTATTACTATAGAAATTCCTTAAGCTTCCTAAATTGTTGCGAGAAAAAAACATTTTAATATTCTATCATGAGATCATTTCTGGATGGCTTACAAGTTAAGCTTCTAGCATAAACTTTGGGATGTGATTCCAACCAGACATACCTCAGAAGAAATGTGTAGGGATTTATTTCTGAAGAATAAGCTAATGAAAACCCTATGGGGCATAGCTGTTCTGACACAATGAGTTGGTTTCATTAACACAGCATGCACAGAGAAAGAAACCGTTTTATGTAAAATTGAATAATAATAAAATGTGTCATAGAGCAGTAGTCTGTAAGGTCCAGCTGTACAACTGAATGGATTCTGAGGAGCAGTTGTGCAACTGAGAGAAATAATGAGACAGCAAAAGCATGTGGGATGCTCACTTTCCATGAAGCCAGGAACAAGAAAGAGAGAAAACGCACTTAGCAATGACCTTATACAGACTCAGGGCATGCAGACCTCATCAATCACAAACATAATAAGGTAGGCAGTATTTTAACCCTGGAGGTTCCTGAGTTTATTCAGGTAGAAACCTAATTCTAGTATTGGCGGCAGGCAGAAGAAAATCAACTGCCTGTAGAGCAGGGAGAACAGAAAAAGCATGTATGCTCCTATAGATAAGGACCTCAGCCCATATATTGATCAGCTACGAGCTTGTAAGAAAACTTTTATAGTAATACTATTATGTGGGAATATTTTAGGTAATGATCTTTACTTAGGAGAATGTGACTGGGGTTAATATTCAACTCACAAACGTGAAGGCCTTCCTTCACCAGAGTCTTGGCCTTCCAGACACTTCATTGTGATTGCAGAGAATCTGTCTGTCTGCTTCCTTGCCCCAGTCCTCAGTTTTCCACAATTGTCCAAGTGTCAAAAGATTTTAATGCAAGATGTTCTGAAGGAGGGGCATATGAGGTCATATGGCTTATCTCTAAAGAAGTAAAAACAAAGCATAAATGACATGCTTATGTGTATGTGAACTATATATATATATATATATATATATATATATAAAGATATTTACCTCAAGGTATGACTCCTACAATTTTAGAAGAAGACAAGTTCAGTCTGAATTCAGTCTGTGGGTCTGGTGCAAGCAGAAGACTTCTCTTGACTCGTGGAGCTGCAGTGGCTGAAGAATAGCTAGTTGGAAGATGAAGAAGGAAAACCACGGTTTGTTGAATGCTGAACTGCATGGATTTGAAGTTGTCAGTCCTCTGCTGGATTTTTTGGATCAACAGATGATATAGCAGATGGTTAACAAGCCAGATGCAGGATCCCAAACCAGCAGAAGTTACTAGCTTCCATACACTGTCAATTTATATTAAAAGTAGATCATAGCCTGAGTAAAACATGTTTCAATTGTGTGAAGCCTGTGATCAGAATAAGGAATTTCTTTCTCCCCATAACTCACTGGCTGTGTCACAGCAGATCCCATTGTGGAACTGACCATAAATACATTAGATCATAGTATGGGAGAATTCTAGGCCATCCACGCTGAAATGAAATCCAAAATAACACTCCATCTCTTGTATACATCTCCTTAAACCACACAGTCTCCAAACAAAATATAAAGTTATGGCTGTACCTAATATGATACAACTACCACACACACAACTGAAAGCATTGTACTTAATTTTTTTTTTTAGCGGTGAGAAAGGTCAGATGCAAAGGGTATCTTTTAGTTTAGTAGGAATATGCAAACATGCCCCATATTCTTGGGTCATGAGATCCTTAGAATTTTTTACTAAGGTGGAAGCAGACTCAATTTTGATTGGTTAAGTTTTCACTCAAAGATTTACCTACAAATCTAAAGTAATTGATACTTCTGCTTTACTTGGTCCAGTAAGCATAACGTTATCAATGAAATAAGCCACTGTATACATATTTTTTAATGGAGCAAACATAAAAAAATCCCTGCAGATTAAGTTGTGGCATAGGATTGGAGCATTTATACACTGTATATACTCCAGAGTAAACTGACCTGAATTTCAACCAAGGCACCTAATTAAACTGCATTAAAAATGTGCTGAAAAAACTCAGTTTATACGTGAGTATATACAGTAAGTTTGAGGGTTCATTGCTAGCCTTGCCAGCAAAAAGCAAACTGCATCTGTTGGTGCTTCAAAACTGAAATGAGAGAAGACCAGGTTCCAGGTAAGATGAGAAGTATTCATTAGCACAAGAAACAAAACCATATATAGAACAGCAGCTGCAATTGTAACCACCAAGTGGTTACGTTTACAATAATCTGACATTCTCCAAGATTCCTGTTTTTTGCACAGTCCAAATAAGAGCAAAATGAGTACATTGGTATGATATTTAAATAATCTGTTGTATAAGTGAGACTTAAGTTTAAAGGGGGTGAGTTTAGCCTGTCAATCAGGTCTCAGTTTAATGACCTCATTTGGAGGTAGTAAGGAGATAAATAGCTCTCTGTAGGGAAACATGCTTACTCCCTGTGAGGTATTTCTGCTGACAAGTCACAAGGAGTTGTGCTGATGGCAGCCAGAGCCTTTAAGCTGGAGAAGGCACATGGAGACCAATGCCAGTGCTAACATGCTTCCATGGCTAGTGGATCCACAAAACTTTTCCCCCACTGGCCTATTATGTTCCTGCATTCAGCATCATCGCATGTGTTCCCTGGGTCTGAAGAAAAATTTATAGACTGGTATTAGACATATGGTCTAATATTGGACTTGTGGACTGGGCTGGGATGTTTTCTTAATATACAATTATTCTTTGATATAAAACTGTCTCTGGATTTGTTCCTCTAGGCAACCCAGACTAACACAGGTCAGAATAACAACCATCAATTCTTTGATGGTGGCACTAATCCCTGCAATTCCTCCAATCATACAGTATTTCTTTTAGTGTACTCTTTTCCTAGAAAGAGGCAGCTCTAATGATTACACTTGAATTTTTCTACAATAATAACAATAATTTTACATTTCAGGGGTCCAATATAAACATTTTACAAATTGCCAAATTATCCATTCCAATTTGTATTCTGAAAGCAGGTAAATAACTACAATATAAATGTAGGGACTCAATGGCTCCACTCCAAATTGAGCCTGACTTGGACCCCATTTATAACTTGACCACTCTTTGATTCCTCGTTGACTGGTAGACCCTCAAAATGTTTTGCGTCTCCTGCAATTAGTGTTAATTCAGAGGTAATAACTGGCAATACCCATTATATGGTTATTTCTTTTTCCCTAGTGCATAATCAATTGTGAAAAAAATGCAGATCCCTCTGAGCAAAGCTGGGAAAAAGTGTAACAGTGTAAACATTGGTTGTGTAGGGGAGTTCTTCCTCAAAGGGATCTAACTTCTCCTTCATTTAAGGAATTGTGAGTTTTCTCATTCTGAAATCTGGGAATTAATTGAGGGTTTGTGGTTCTCTTTTCTGACAGTTCAAATTGGACAGCTATTTGCCTGATCTAGGATTCCATATATATAAGTAAATTAGACTCCGCACCAATTTCCATACTAAGGACACCTGCCTAAGTAGTCAGCACCATCGGTCAATAAAGTTGGCTCATTCTGATTATTATTTTGACTCTGATTTCCGTTATGGGAACCAAACTCACCTTCTATCAATTAAATTTATAACTTGATAGTTATTCCCATGGTACCCAATCATTACCCTTGAATGTTCTTAATTTATCTGACACTCTCTACTCCCAAGACTGACTGACATAAAATAGTAACCACGGGTATCTTTAGAAATGTTGATGCTTCTTTCACAAATATGTGTTTTACTTTTTAAAATAAAATGTATGTTCTTGGAACTCCATTTGTGAGCTTACGGGTGTATCCATATAAATCCATGCAAACATGCCAATTTCCCTAAGCTTTTAGATACTCTCTTCTATAGTATACCAAGGTAAGTCTGGTACCTCAACTTGATTTAATGTAGAACACCTTGAAATGAAATGCTTCAGTGAACCAACCAAGAAACAATTATACCTCCTTTTATCCTCTCAAGCTGAAACATTGAATGAAAAATCTGTGCTTAGTGGGTCAATATAAATAAATGCAGACTGATCCAAACTTATGGTCCTGCACCAGTGTCCCACATGAGTAACAACTTCATATGCTCTATGAATATGCATATTTATACATGAGTAATAACTACTCATATACATATGTTCTATAAATATATGTATACATATGTTCTATAAATGTAATTTAATTTATAGAAGATATAAATGTGTGGTAAAGAGGTTTCAGAGGAACATTCAGATATATCTTGCTGACTGTTCCATGAAAGAACACTGCTCCAGAACAAGGGCCAGGCTCTGCATTGGCAGACACCATTGATATATCACCTGGAGTGGGGATGTGTAGCGGAGGGCAATGGCTTCACTAGGGGTGGAATAAACTTTTCAGATGGGAGGGGTGGTTGAGAATTCAGCTACAATTGCATTTTGCCTAGTTGTATGGTAAGACTCCGGGTTTGGTTTTCAGCAATATCAGTTCAGCTAGTAGAAGAGGCGAGACATCCTTTCATGGAACAAGCAGTAGCTTTGAGACCTTTTATGAAGCTTTTGAACCAGGTTTCTGAAGTTCTGATTCCTCTATTCCATTTATCAGCTTCTCTATTATAAATAGTACTGATTAATCAAAGTCTCCATATTTTCCATCCTGATACAGCTAAAGAATAGTATCAATTACATGACTCTGTTAGTCCGGGTGGACTAGAAAAACAAATTTCAGAGACACACATATAGGTATAAGGAATGGGTTTATATTCAAGAGGAACAGGACATTGAGAAAACATCCCAGCCCAGTCCAGCTCAAAGTCACAAGTCCGATATTAACCCATATGCCCGAAATCAGTCCACAAAGTCTCCTTCTGACTCACGAAGTCACAGGTCAGTGTGCAGAGTCCCAGCACCAACAGGGGGTCTCCCCATAACTCCTCACTTCCAGGGCTCAGGGTCCATCAGCAGCATCCCGTGGTGGCAGAAGCAACTCATCGCTGGAAGAGGCCTCCATGTGGCTGCCCCAGTCTCAGAGGTCTGGCTCCATTAGGGCAAAGCCGTGTAGTCTCTGCACTGGCTACTCCAGCCTCCCAGACACCACCATTCTGTGTTGCCTGTGATTAATCATCTCGGAAACTAACTTCCAATAACTGGGGAAGATAGCTTCGCATCTTCACGAGGGAAATATAGTGAGATTTCCCAGGAGTCTCAGGTGAAAGCCATGCTCACACAGAGGCCTCATCAGCTACACAATGGCTATCTCCAGATTAACAAGCCAGACTCCACCCCTACATTTCAATCATAAAATTACCATAAGCACATGACTGCCACAATGACTTTTCATCAGCACTTCATCTCTTAATGAGCCTATTTTGGGTATTCACTTCAAGCCTGGACTAGCATTGCTCTTTATTAATTATGACAGACTTAGCCATACTCATAGAGACAGTGCTTTTAGGCTTTATCATACCTAAGAACCAATTAAGAAAATTTGTCTCTATGGTGTTGTTTCTCTAGAACAGTGGTTCTCAACCTTCCTAATGCCATGGCCCTTGTGTTGATGACCCCCCAACAATAAAATTATTTTTGTTGCTACTTCATAAATATACTTTTGCTGGGCTAAGCCCCAGTGGCTAGTGGTTGTGTGCAGGACAGCAGCCCACAAGCTTGGTGGTTAAAATCCAGTAGCAGCTCTCCAGGAGCAAAGCTGGGTCTCCTAATCCCACCAGGGTAGTAATGCCAAACAAACAAACAAACAAACAAACAAAAAACCATTAAATATACTTTTGCTATGATTATGAATTGGACAACCCTGTGAAAGGATCGTTTGACCCCCAAATGGGTCACCACCAATATGGTGAGAACCGCTGCTCTAGAACTACACTCAGTACCAAATGTGTTAGACTGGTTTCCCTAGTGAATTATATCCAGTGATGCGTGTACTTGTATAGAAAGATTTTAAAATCAAAAAATGACTCACAGAGTTGGAGAAATGAGTAATTCCAATCCAATTAACATCCTGGGTCAGCTGTAACCTGGAGACTCCTCTGAACTTGAGGAGCTGCAGGGAGTGGCCAAAGGGAAGCAGGGAGATGGGGCAGGAAGCGCATAGGTTGATGGATGCTGAGCTGAAGGAAGGGGAGATTGATAGTCTGCCACTGACCCTGGGGTCAATAGGTGAGATAGCAGGAAGTTGAGGAACGAGATGCAGGTTCCAAATCTAACACAAGTGAGATAGCCTACAAGAAAAGGCCATTGATCCTGAGTCAGGTATCGTGAGAACAAAACCTCCTTCAATCTAATCAAAGCTGGGCCCAGATGAAGAAAGTCTGCTCTCCTCTTCCACCTCTTGCCTGTCTGCTCACAGTACTGCAGGGTTGGGATGTTGCTGGGTGTGGCGGTCATGTGCTTATGCTAATTTCATGATTGAGATGTATATAGCCATTGATTAGCCAATGAGTCCTCTGGGTGGGCATGACTTTATCCTAAGACTTCTGGGAAATCTTGCGATATTTTCCTTGTGGAGATGAGAAGCTATCTCCCCAGTTGTTTGGAGTTAGTCTGAGAGACAGCGAACTATGGACAAGACAAGATGACAGCGTCTGAGGAGCCAAAGGAGATGGAGGAAAAGCCACACAGGCTTACCCTGATGGAACCAGATCTCTGAAGCTGGAGAAGCCACATGGAACCCTGCCAGCGCTGAGTTGCTTCTATCACCATTGGATGCTGTTGTTGGACCTTGAGTCCTGGAAGTGAGGAGCCATGGGGAGACCCTTGCTAGTGCTAGGACTCTGTACCCACTGGCCTGTACTTCATGAGTTAGAAGAAGACTTTATAGACTGGTATCGGGCATATGGGTTAATATCGGACTTATGACTTTGAACTGGACTGGGCTGGGATACTTTCTCTATGTTGCATTCCTCTTGCATATTAACCTTTCCCTTATATCCATATGCATGTCTATGAAATTTGTTTCCCTATTTTACCTGGACTAACACACTGGGATGCTAAAAGCTATGTCAAATTTGGATGAATTAGCTATGGAAAATATAAAGAACAACAGAGAAAACTTTTTCAGAAATGGGAAACCTCAAGAAAATGGCATCATCACCCATGGCATGGTTGTGAGGATAGGCATGAGAGGGGGGGGGGGGCGTTCCCTCTGCTTTGTACAGAGCACTGGACAAACTTTTCCCACAAACTACTTTTGGCTTCACAGAAGATACCATCAGGGAATTGACCCCACACTGTCAGATTGGATGAGGAGCCTAGCCGTCCCAGTGTTAACTTGGGTGCTGCAGTCTGCATGGTCGGGAGGCCACACCAACAGCTCCAAGGGAGAAACAGTTGCAGTTAGCATAAATAGTTATGATCTCAGAATGGCAGTAAGTTTAGTGGTTTGG
>PVJH01048692.1:0-10672 GCA_004026705.1 Nesogale talazaci
AGGCAGAGGGAAGATCCCCCGCCCTGCCCGAGCAAAGACGAGGAGGTGGGGGAGGGGGGCTGAGAACTGAGGTGGGAGCACCCCCCGGCCCACAGGGCGGCAGAGCCTGACTTCGATTCCATCTGGGTTGAGATGCGGCAAAGCCAACCACTTGACCAGCCGTTCCTCTCCTGGAGCCTGGGTAATCTAATAAACCTGCCATCGCCTCTCAAGCCCAGATAAAAGGAGACAGCCCCAATCCCAGCGGTAATTACATCTGATTCACAACAAAAATGGTCTCGGAGGGGGAGGTGGGGCCCAGGAGGGCTCCTGGGTGGGAGGAGCCAGCATCCCTGACTGTGCCAGTGTCCAAGCTGTGGTCACACCCTGTCCGTGGAGGTGGCCCGTGGCAGCCTTGATGGGGCCTCACCCGCCCACAGGGACTGCGCACACCCTCCTGAAACGGATGCAGCCACACGCTCCCTCCAGAAAGGTCACCGTGGCTTCCACCTCCCTCGCAACAGCTGTCTCTCTAGTCAGTGAGCACACACCTGTTCATGTCTTTCTAATGGGCCATCCATCACTCCCGCAGAAAAGAGACCAGGCGGGGAGAGACAGACAGACAAATACAGACAGTGAGAGGCCAGAAGGTGGTGGGGGAGTGCGTGTGTGGAGAGAGATGGGCAGGGGCATGAAGGACAGATTGATATGGATACTGAGGCTGGGCAGAAAGACAGATGCTGGGGGTTGTGCCCTGGGGAGAGTTCCAGACACAGGGACAGACATACAGGCAAATATTCTGGGAGTTAGGGTCACAGTCAAGCTGGAAAAACATGCAGAGGAAGTGGGCAGACAGCACAGACCCTCCTGCCCTACCCAGTGGGGCAGACAAAATCCAGGAGGCAGAAGAAGGAGATTGGATTGGAGGGCAGGGTGAAAGGTGAGCTAGTCCCTGAGTACTGTCTAGTCTGGCACACACCTCCTTCCTGAGAACAAGGCAGGAGGCTTGGTGTCCACTGAGTGTGACTATCCTGGGGGATGCTGAGGGTAGCACTGGGGGAGGGGCGTGGGGAGGCTGATGACACTGGGGCTAGCCCCTTGCTTCCTGACGGTCAGCCTGCCCAGCAGGTCCCATACATCTGTTGCCATGTGACTGGTGGAAAGAGGAACCCTGGGAGGTGTGGGGGTTAAAGCAACTGGCTGAAAATCAAAGACCAGCTTGGCACTTGAGCCCACCGATCACTCCCCGACAGTCTGCTTCCATAAGGATGCCGGCCTCCAAAACCCCCTGAGGCCATGGCTCGACTCCGTGCTATGGGGTCCACAAGTTGGGATCCACAGCACAGTGATGAATGGATTGGGTCTGGCTTTTCTCAGGAGTGGAACCTGAGGTCAGAGCCGTGGTCAGTCAGCAGTGGACAGCCACTTCTCAAGCGGCCTCTTCGACCCCTTGCCCAGTCAGATCCTTGCCTATAAACCTTCTGGAGCTCCCCACTTCCCCGAGGACAAAGTCAAGAGGCAGGACCCTTCATAGATTTTTTTTTTCTCTGTCTGTCTTGCCCCTGTGCATCCCTTCCCAAGGGCTCAGGGCCCGCTAGGGAGCTGCTGGTGCTCCTGGGCCCTGGGTCCATCCTTCCTCTCCAGCTTACTGACAAAGCAGCTTTTGCCATCACCAGTGCTACCACCTCCAGGGAGCCCTCCTGGACCTGAATCTCCTCTGGATCCCACAGAGCTGGACTTTCCGCCTCTTCTCGGAAGAAATAATTGACTTGCCAACGTGGGGCCCTGACTGTACCCCTCTGGGAGCATGGCACCCCTGCCCTGCTGCCTGGTCAGCAGACCTCCACCTCTCAGTTGTTCAGGACTCTGACCTGAGCCAGGGAAGGGCATCCAGGGCCCCCTTCCAACCCCAGGCCAGGCTGAGGGTGCTGGGTAGCCCTTCCCCAATTCAGCTCAGCTGACCACTGTGAGACTCACAGGCTGCCTGGCGGTCACCCCTTAGCTGCCAACTGCCCAAGCCGGTCCCTGCCAGAGGCCCGGTGAGCAAGCTGCCCCCCACCGCAGCCACACAAGCTTTTGCTTTCTCGAGAACTAGGCAATAGGGACCACTGATAGCCGCAGCCTCCCCTATGACCAGCGGCACTAACCTGCCAGTTCTACAGATCAGAGCAGGAGGATGCTGGGGGCGGAACCTGTGCACCTCACACTCCCGACACAAGTTCCTGTGGCAGAGAGCGGGGGCACATGACACACACCCTGCCCAGTCACCAGCCCCTGGTGTGCGCCTGCCTGGACCTCCTGCTGCCACTCTCTCCCGCCCCCAGCGGCCTTGGGTCACCTCTCCCTGCAGGCGCCACCTCAGCCCCGGCTGCTGGAAATAAACACGGGGGCGGGCCGCTTGTCACCAGCGGTGTCTGGGAGCCAGGGAACAGAGTAAAAATACCCGCAGGCCCTGCACAGAGCTGGCGAACAATGGCAGCGGCACCGAGCAGCTTTCAAAGCCGCCCTCCCCCTCACTCGGTCCTTAATTAAGTAATTCTTGGAGGTTCCAGACAGCGGATGGAAAAGTCGGCCCCCGGGGGGTCTGGCGGAGGGATCCGTGGGGGATCCCGTGACAGAGCTTCTACGAGGTGCCCCGCATTTCGACGCTGGGAAGAGCTAGTGGCCGGTTGATGGACGGGAAGGCCCGCGTGGGAAGTGGGGTGCGGGGGAGGCAAGCTGCTTCCCCAGGTCAACCCAAGGTCACTGCTCAGCTGGCAGCAGAGCCAAGGATGGACCCCACCCTGGCCTGTCTCTGGGCATTGACGGACTTGACTGCAAAGTATTGAGGGTTGGGGTGGGGGCGCGATGGGGGGGGGGGGTCCCAGCTTCAAGGGTGGCTGTGAGCACGCAGTGACCCAGTGCTGACTGGGGGCCGACAGCTCAGTGAACAAAAGTCGATCCTTATGAAAGGAAGGGTGCCGTGTGACTGAAGGGTCCCCCCAGGACACAAGCAGCCCCAGCAGCTGGTGGCAACAGGATGGAAGGGGAAAAGCTCCTTGAAGAGTTAAGGCCAGGGTGCAGCAGACAGGCTGACCCAGAGGGCAGAGTGGTTCTGGCGGGGGTCTCCTTAGAGGTGGCGGGTGGCAGGCCACCTGGAGTGACCTCTGTGGACGCCTCGGCCAGTTCTAACCTTAGGTGCGGCAGAACGCTATTGCTACCTGGTCCGAACACCCTTAATTACACTGTTGGAGCCTTTATTTTTTAGCAACGGCATCAATCCAGCTTGTCGGGGTCTCCGTCTTTCCCACTGCCCTACTACTTGGCCAAGCCTGATGTCCTTCTCCAGGGACTGGTCTCTCCTGACAGCACGTCCACAGTACGTGAATCCTTGCTGCCAAGCATTCCGGCTGTACTTCTTCCAAGACACTTCTGTTGGCTCTTCTGGCGGCCCATGGAATCTTCAGTATTCTTTACCAGCACCACTGAGACAATGGTTGAGGTTTATTGTGCCCACCTGGATGATGAACGCGCATGGGATTCATTGAAGGGCAGAGAGAGCGAGAGTTCGGTGAGTCTCGCCTTTCTAGTTCTCGGGTCTCATGCTCTCTGATGGTCCCACCGGGGTGCAGCTGCCTCAGCTGGCCAGGCTCACTTCCTGCCAGGCATCCTTGAGGAGAAGCCACCTGGGTCTACCCCAATGGAGCCCCGGGTGCTGGAGCAGTCACGTGGAGACCCCTGTCAGCGCTGAGATGCTGACACGTTCACCGATTGGGCCTTCCTCCTGCAGTTGGCATCACTGCGTGTGCTTGGTGACATTAAGGAGGACTTTGTAGATCCATGTCGGATATACGGGCTAATGTTGGACTTACAGGCTTGGACGGCACTGGGTTTGGGATGCTTTCTGAATGTACACTTACCATTTATAGAAAGATCTCTCTTCTAGACATATGAGGTTCTGTGGATTTGCTTCTCTAGTTTACCCAGACCAGCACAATGCATCGATTTTCCTCTCCGGCCTTCCTTATTCCGTGTCCCACTTAGGCACACACAGTGAAGCGATTGCAAATACCATGGCTTGGGTCTCATTTACAGGATCCGCCAATTGCTGTGGTGTAAATACTCCCACCCTGGCCAATGTCAAGCCAACCGAGTGTTATTATTGCACAATTTCAGAGTGTTTGAAAATCAGTTCTCTCAATCCACTGGCAGGGAGTGTCCAGGCTCTGGCAGCAAAGCTGAGATAGGGATCTCTGGCTGCCAGCACCCCAAGAATAGCTGATTTCAAAGGGACTTCCCCAGGAGTGCCTACTGCACACCCAGCCCCAAGCAGGCGGGGGCAGGCATAAACCAGAGGCTGGCCCCCAGGTGGGTGAGGTCCAGGCTTCTAGTCTCCCCAGAGTGAACCTGCAGAGTGTTCCCGCCAGCCTTCCCCCAGAGACCCCTTTAATTAAGTCAGAATGGCTGGCAAGCCAGCAGCTCCAAACAGAGTGTCGCAGCAGCCCCAGGGGCCACATTTAAGCAAATTGAATGGTGCAGGCTAATGAAGAGAGAAATGAGAGTGGCACACTGCGGGGGGCCGCCGGGTGGGGCGGGCTCTGCAGAAAGCAGGCAGGTGGGGAGCAAGGTGATGCAAAACCCTGCACCCTGAGAGGGAGTCGGCCCTGCCACAGAAAGGCATGGGTTCCAATCCAGCCCCAGATGAGTTGAGAGATCTGAAACCATTGACTGCCCTTCCCTGGCCCTCAGCATCACCAGCTACAGGATGGGCCTGGGGTGCAGGTGGACGCCCAGCCAGATCTGGCTTTTGTGGCCGGTGACCGTGAATTCAGTCCCTGCACAGCCCCCCAGCCCATCTCCCCACGGACACCCTCCTGTCCTCATGGACACCCTCGAGTCTTCCGGGAGCTTTTGGCCCCCACAAAACGCCCCCTCGCCCCCACACTGCTTCTCTGAACTGCCTTCACTTCGGAATCCCAGTGGCCAGGACCTGGACACACATTCCACTCAGCCAACAGCCACCTCACTCCGACCTCCAGACTCGAGGACAGAAACCACAGAGGAAGGAGGGTGGGAGGGGGGTGGAAGCCCTTACAGGGTGAAGGTATGCTGTGAGCAGATAACAAGGGGCCTAAAATGCTCTTGAAGGGTCCGGATTATGCCCCCAGGGCAATGGGGAGCCATCAACATTAGGAGAGCCCTGCCTGACTGGCCTCTGGAAAGGCCCCAGCTGTTCTAGGGAGTTCAAACAAGAGGACGCCCTCGGAGAGGTGAGGAGTGGAAGCTAGATATGGCTGGGACTGGCGGGGGATGAAGGAGCCTTGGTTGTCTGGGACCTGCAAGGCCAGTCATGGGAACCCCCACCAGCGGCTCCTTGGTCCTCGAGCGAAAGATGATTCTTTGGGTCCCAGAGTTAGAGCAGGCTCCACAGCAGTGGGGTGCTCGGCTTGAGTTATAGGGACCTTGTGTTCAGCTGGGCAGCTATTGAGGCAAAGATGGGGTTTCCCTCATTCCCATGCCAGATAACCCAGTCTTATTCAGCTTCAGTCATTCACTCATTCACTCACTTGGTTTTTTTTTGGGGGGGGGGGGCATCACTGCTCTCCGGTGGTGGGAGTAGGAGGCCCAGCCCCATTGCTGGAATTGAACCTCCGTCCCAGTGGGCCGCAGTCCCGCGCACAACCACTACGCCACTGGGGCTCAGCCTACTCACTTGTTTTTTTATTCATTCACTAATTCACTAACTCATTCATTCACCCACACACTAATTCATGTGCTTTTGTTCACTCACTCATTCATTCATTCACTCATTCATTCACCCACACACTAATTCATGTGCTTTTGTTCACTCACTCATTCATTCACTCATTCATTCATTCACTCATTCATTCATTCACTCATTCATTCATCCACTCACTTATTCCCACACTAATTCAAGTGCTCATGTATTCACTCACTCACTCACTCATTCATTCATACATACACACCTCTATTCAGCTATATCAAACACATGGACACTCCTCCTCTGTGCCCAGCCCCCAGGAAGATGGGGACAGCGTGTAGGGAAGCTGCACAGGCCCAGGCTGCCTGGAGTCCGCCCACCCAGGCCTGCTGGCCCCTGCCTGCGGGCCCCACCACACACTGGCCTGCTCGTGGTGCTCGATGCCCATGCTGACGGTGTTCACCAGAATGGCCATCATGATGCCCCGGTTGAAGTACTTGCTGTCTACAATGCCCCGCAGCTTGCCCCGCAGCTCTCGGCACACGGCCCCGCAGAGCCGGGCTGCCCCGTCCGCCGGCTCTTCCTCCTCTTCCTTGCTGAGCCCAGACGAGGCCCCGTCCCCATCCGCCTCCTCAGAGCCTCCACCAGAGTCCCTGGAGCCGGAACCCTCCTGGCCCGAGTCCGTGCTGGGCCGCCGGCCGGCCTCTCGCTGGCAGCGGGGGCAGCAGGCAGGGTCAGAAGCCAGCATGGCCGAGACGGGCTGCAGCAGCGTGTGGGGTGTCGGGTCCAGGGGGCTGTGACGCGGGCACAGCTCTGAAAGGCAAACAGAGGGCAGGGACATCAGTACCCACCCTGGACCCAAGACTCAGGACGGTCACTCACGGGGCCCGCCTGGCCTGGCACACACCCTGGGTGTGCTGGGCATAATCCTGGTATGGGGTCAGCCCACCTGGAAGCAGAGGACTGCTGGGGTTTCTCTGAGCACTGGCTGTTCTGGTGCAGAAGGGGCGGGGGCGGGGCTCATGTGGGTCTCACCCCCATCACCCTCTGGCTGACATCCTGCAGGTTTGGGAAGCAGGCAAGAAGGAGCGAACTTGACAGGGGAGGGTGGCAGAGGACCCTTCACAGGAAGCCACAATGGCCTTGGCGGTCCTCACATTCCCCCCCATACACACACGTACACCCATGGACTTGCTGCTTCCCAGGGACAGAAGGCCCTAGACATCTCCCCACCACCACCACCATCAGGAATGGCCAGTTGAGCTGGTTCCCTGGGCAGAGAGTGGCCCCCAGGTGGTGTGGACCCTGCCCCCTGTGACCCACTGCAGACAGTGGGCAAGGCCCTGCTTGGTTCTAGTTTGCTTCATGTTCCCAGAGTAACCTGTGGGGGGTGGGGGTGGGGGGAGAACCAGATTTCTCTAAGCAGAAAACAATAGTAATGACACCAGCCTCCCTCCCCACATTGTCCCCCGCCATCTCCTGGGGCCCTGGTCACCTCTCATCGCCTGCAGCGAGGTATCAGGCCCCACTCAGTCCCTGGAGGATGTGTCAGAACCTCACTCCCACACCTGTATGGGGAGCTGGACTCCTGACATCATCTCCCGGGAAGGCAGCAGCCTGGAAGTCTAGAGCAGCTGTCCTCAATGTAAAGTGACCAGACGTCCCGCTTTTGGCAGGACATCCTAATTGTAAACAATTTTTCCCTGCATCCTGTGGCGTTTTTTAAAAAGTCCCGATTTTTGGAAAGAATGCACTACAAGCTAGGGAACGGCGGGAGAACAGGAAGGGAATATATCCCCCCCCACCACCACCACCACCACTCCCCCTCCAATGATGTCCCACTTTACCAATGTTAAAATCTGGTCACTTTAGCGAGACCCCTTTGGGGGGTTGAATGACCCTTTTACAGGAGTCGCCTAAGACCATCGGAAAGCATAAATATTTCACCATCTATCATCACATATTATTTTGTGATTAACCACTATGCTTTCATTATGTTCAATTAGTAACAATGAAAATACATGCTGCCTATCAGATAATTATTTACATGGCGGTTCATCACAGCAGCAAAATGACAGTAATGAAGTAGCGGTGAATATAATAATTTTGTGGTTGGGGGTCCCGGCAGCATGAGGAGCTGTAGTAATGGGTCGTGGCATGAGGATGGTTGAGAACCACTGCTCGAGAGTCAAGCCCTCCTTCTGGAAGTCTCCGTCCTGGGACATCTACACACACACACACACACACACACACGTTCCTGGGAGAGGGTAGTAGGTGGTGGAAGGCGGACACTGGGATAAACACCCCTCCTCGGCTGTGTCATCCAGAAACGCTGAGTACAAGCCAGGTCCCCTTGTCTGTCCGTGTGCTGGGTCAGTCCACGAGCTACCTGGAGCCTCCCCAGAGGCCAGGCCCTGAGAGGACGGGCAGAGGTGGCAGCGAGGCCAACTCCTCTGCTTCCCCCAGGATCTCGGGCTCTGAGGATGTAAGGCCTGGGAGTGCTTCCACTCACTTCCACTGTGAGTGCTGCCTGTGCGCGGGGCAGGGCTGGTCCCACTTTACAGACGAGGAACCTGGGACCCACGTCGCCCTCCGTCCACTCTCCATCATCACTGACACCCTGGGTGGCCTTAAGGGACTCCTTCCACCTCACTGGGCCTTCGTGACCGCTTCTAGACACTGGGGACACACATCACTCCTTCAGTCCACCTCTGGGATACCTTTCTGGAACAGGGTAGAATTACCTGTCAGAAACCTACACATATGGGGGGAGAGGGGGAGTGGGCAGGCCCAGGAGTCTGGTCATTCCAAGGGTCCCTGCCCTCACCCTCCTCAGCTCGGCCGGCTGCAGAGGAGCAACCTCAAGGAGTCCCGAGGCCAGGATGCTGTGTCTTTGAGATGGCCCGGGGGCGGGGCCACACAGGACTGGCTGGGAGATCCTTCTGGGCAAGGGCCATGTCTGCACCCGAGCTGGCTGAGCTGGCAAGGAGGCCTGGCTGTGACAGGGACAGGGGCCTCAGATCAGCGGGGAGGGTATCAGAAGCCCGTGAGCATGGAATGAAGGCCCACGGTTCTCATTGGCAGGTCTGCCTCTTGCCTTGGGGCCGAAAGACACCTGACTCCCATCCAGGGCGCCTGCCTGCGACCTAGGGGCCTGGGGGCTGGCGAGAGAGCGGGCCACTTACTGTAGTGCCTGGGCTCCTTGGTGTGGGACCCCGACTTGGCGGGGGGTGGCCCCGGGGCCAGCGCCTGGCGCCGGCTCTGCAGGGCCTGGTAGAGGCCCAGGGCGCGGCGCCTGGCCTTGCGCAGGATGTGACACACGTACTGGAAGATCTCCTCGTAGCAGTCGCCCGGCTCGGCGTAGCTGGCCACCGTGCTGGAGGACAGGTAGCGCTGCCGCTGCTCCAGCATCAGCCGGTGCTCCCGCTGCTTGGTCTCCGAGAACTGGGTCGCTATGACAACGAGGCACAGGTTGATCATGAAGAAGGAGCCCACCTGTGACCAACGGGAGGAGAGGACAGGGACAGGGGCGGAGGGGGGGAAGGGGCAAGGGCAGCGGGAGACACGGGACGAGGCAGAGAGACAGAGGGATGGAGGGGCGGGAAGCAGAGACGGGCAGAAATGCAGGAAGCGACGGGGCAGCCCAGAGGGAAAAAGCCAGAGAGAGAGTTGAGGCAGGCTCAGAGGGGGGCAGACACGGGAGGGGACACATGGGCGGAGGCGAGGGGGGGGGACCCAGAGAGACAGAGGCACAGAGACACAGATAGAGACAGGAAAAGATCTCTCTGAGGCCTGGCTCTGCGAGAAGGCGGGGACCCCGAGGGGTGGCGGGGGGCCCAGGCAGCCCCTAGGGCCCAGGCTCCTTTCAGACCCCCAGATTCTGGCTTCAGCCACCATTCTGCCTGGGAGGTGAGGGCCACAGTCTTTCCTGGGGTCCCAGACTGAGTCCTCCCCAGGCCCTGCTCTCTCTCTCTCTCTCTCTCTCTCTCTCTCTCTCTCTCTCTCTGATCCTCTGGAGCAGGGAGGTTGGGCGAGGCTGCCCCACTAGCAAGCGAAGGACCCTGCACCTCAGGAAGCTCAGGTTGGGGTCCAGGGAGCAGACCATCCCTGCTGCTTGTCAGGGTCCACTACAGGCAGAGCCCAAGTCTAGGGGGCTAGGGTCCTGGAAAGGGATGGGGACAGGCTGGCCCAGAGGACTCTGGGACAATCCACTGGCCCTATGGGTCACCTCTCTCGCGCTTGGCCATGGAGCACGGACTGCAGGCCCTGCGCCCGAGGACCCACCCCTGCCAACTTTCCACCCCAGCGTTGCCTCCTCAGCTGCTCAGCCGCGTGACCCAGGCAGATCTCGGGGGCCCTCCCATCGGAAGGCGCATAAAGGACCTGGGCATGTGACCCAGGCCTGCCTGGGTCTCAGGGTCCCTCCCCTTGCACAGGTCACAGCCCACTGGGACCCCGGACGTGGGGGTGAACAGAGGAGAGGTTGGTGGGGCTCTGCTCTCTGCACACACGCTGCCTCCCCGCAGCACCCCGTCTCCTGGGCCAAGAGTCCTACTTGCCCACCGGGCCTCCACCACTTCCGACCCACAGCAAGTGATGCTGCGGGAGGACATGGGGCTGCGCCACCGGGGCGCTGAAGCCGCGACGCTTTCTGGGAGCACACAGGATCGACTTCCTCCCTGGGGGCGGCTAGTCAGCAGTCCATGCTAATCCAGGTTCCTGGGGCCCGAGGCACACGGGGCTCTGTCTCCTGGAGCTCCTCAGAGCCCAGGCCAGCACTTCCCACAGACCCCAGTAGAGCTCGGGCCCTGCCCAAGCACAGCTGTGGGTTCCTGGCTCCAGATCCCTGGCCTTGACACCCACCTCCAAGAGTTCCGGGCTCCCCAAGCCACTCCAGTGGTTTGCCATTATCCCTCTACCCCAAACTCCTGCCGGGTTCTGTCTGAGTATGAGGTCTCTGCCAGCTGCCTCCCACGCAGAGGCCTTTCCCCC
>PVJH01048693.1:0-10672 GCA_004026705.1 Nesogale talazaci
GATCATGAAAATTTCACCTGGTTACTAGTCAGATAACACTTTTGCATAAAGATGATGGAAGTCAAATTATTTCTGAAAATTATCCCTTGGTGGACTCTCCCAGACTGTCAAAATGCTACTTTGATGCTTGTGCCTTGGCCGTGAGTGAACCATAAGGGACAATGTATATTGGGGGTGGAGGGCAACCTAAAAAAAAAAAACACTGGAGATTTTCTTTTTTAAAACTGTACTCAAATTTGTTTGCTTTAAAACCATACTATTTTCAAAATACTTTTAATACTGATATACATTTGTGAAATCTGTATATCCATTTTGAGCAACAATTTTCAAATTCATCTGCTTGCATGGCTGATAGTGCCTCACTCATCTTTTATTCAGTTCTTCTACATCAGCAAGTCACCATCCTTTCATATCCCTCCTTCCTTCACAGAAATAAGCCATGTGAAGAGACACAAAGTGAAAAAGGTATGTGGGGCAAGAGAGGCATACCTACTTTTTGTGACAAGAATTGACACACTGAGATGACTGGATGAGGAGGTGCATTGTGGGGGTGGCAAAACCAGTCCCTTGTCTTCCACAAATCAGGCCTTTTTGTCACACATTGCTACTTAATGTTTTCAGAACTCCTAAATAGAAAGCTTCATCAACAGTTTACCTGGTGGAATGAACCCCAAATACACTATCTGCCTCATTTCAAAGTAGCAAATGAGCATAATCTTGATCTTTTTAATTTTTTTCATTTTTTACTAGATCATTTTATTGGTAACTAGTACAAGTCTTATCAAATGCACACATACATTCTTTGTGACAAGCACTTTTGTACATTTGTTTCTCTCATCGTTATAAAAACACTTGCTTTCTCCTTGAGCCCTTGGGAAGGTGAGCATCTCTATGTGTTTCCTTAATGATAAACCTGTAAATATATGTACATAGATCTATTTCCACTTTATCTTATGTAAATATATTGTGATAGGCAGGTTTGTTATACCAATATGGCCACAGAAGATTGGTGAGTCTATTGTGACGGCACGACCAATGAATACACAGGATGAATTGAAGGGCAGAGATAGGAAGAGCTCAGCGAGTCCTGCCCTCTCTCTTGCTTTCAGATCTTCAGACCAGACAGCTGTTTTGTTCGTCTTGCGCCTCGCCCTCCAAGCAACACTACCCGTGGGACACCTAATTGTGGGCTGTGGAGCTGTGAGTTGAGCTTCCTTCAAGCCCTACTTCGCCACACTCCTGGAATATACATCTCTTGAGCTGGGGACTGTTGGGCTCTGTCACCTGGCTGACTGTTGGTGACCTGCTTTGCTGTTTGCTGCCTGTGACCAGATAGCCTGGATTGTTCTACAGAAGACTACTCAGCATCCCTCGAGACTTGAAGGACTGCCAGTCTCCTAGCTGTCTCACGCAAGTGAGTTGCACTGAGCAATTTGTACTGCTTTATACAACACTTAGCTGTTTCTTTCTTATTTTATATACTCTTCTTTCTATATAAATATATAAAGAGTATTACTAGTGTCCTGGTTTTATTTCTCTACGGAACCCTCTCTGACACATATATTTACATATGCATATGACTGTGTTTAGATGTCTATAAATGCCCTTTGCCTCCTAGTTCTTTCTTCTATTTCCTTTTACTTTCCTTTTGTCTCACTATCATGTTCAGCCTTCATTTGGGTTTCAGGAATTCCTCTTGACTACACTGTCCTTGATTCAGTTCTGCCAATCCTCCTACACCCTCCTTGACATCCATTTTTGGTCACTTGCTATTCTGTAGTCTCTGGGTTTAGCACACATTCCCTTTCCCCGCTTTCCCCCTCTCCCCACCCCCCCCCGCCCCCCGCAATTCCTGATACTCACTAAAATTCTTATCAAGTCTTTTAAGTTGCTATTGTTAACTTGATATCATATAGATAGATCTTAAAAATGCACACTAGTCAAGACAGAAAAACTTTACTGTTTAAGCTAAATTATTATATGGCTAAAAAAGAATTCCAATAATATTTTGTTTTAAAGTTTAAAGACTATCTCAGGACAATAACTTCAGAATTCATTCAGCCTCTATGGTACCAGAAATTTAAAAATATTAAAATAAAGCAAGACCAGCAAAATGTAACAAACAGTATATCTTACTATGTACATTAGTATACATATTTAACACTTAACATGCCAACTCCCTTCACTTATAAATTTATTAGGATCTAAATAAACTTAAATGCAGGAATGTTAGTTCCATTAAATAATAAATAGATAATATTTTTTCTATCCATGAAATGTATTTTAGTGTATGAACTGAGAAGGTAAATAAATGCAATTGGATGCCAACATAATTCCAGTCACTTAAAAATTTTAGTATATAAACAAGTTAAACATCTTTGAGAAGCAAAAATGTTTTCCTAGGTGAGCCCCAGACTTATTTGATCAAACTTAATTGACTTTGCCACCCACTTATCAAAAAAAAAATATTATCCAAGGTTATCCTGGAAATGAGAAATCTTTGTACCATAGTTCATAACAGCAGGTGAGTTTCTTATATGTCATGCCTATGGGAAGACCCCGCACCTTACAGGATGAACAATTATTGGTAAGTATTTAATAAATATCAATCAATTGTATAACCATTTTACACCTATATTAAGTGTATGGCCATTTTATCTATAAAATTAAAGAGAAATGCTCATTAGAAAGTAAGAGTTAGAACAGCTAGGCTGCCATACTGTTAGTTTGTCTTACTGTGGTAGCTTGCCTTTTGCTATGATGCTGGAATTTATGCCAGAGGTTCTTTCAATTATCAGGGTGGTGACTCATGGTGAACAGGTTTGACCAGAGCTTCCAATATAAGAATAGACTATGAAGAAGGAATGGACTGCCCACTTTTAAAATATTAGCCACTGAGTATCAGCATGATATTATCAGATAAAATGCCAGAAGATGAGTCTCTTAGGTTATAAACACTCAATGTCTAACTGCGGAAGACCTTCATCATCAAAGTAGAGTCTACTGTAATGATTTGGATGAAATATAGCTTTTTAGACCTTCATTTCCTAATGTGGAATGACTCAAAATGAGAAAAAAACAGAAGCACCATTAATAATTAGAATGTTGAATGTACCAAGCATGTAGATAGGGAAAGAGTAAATCAGCAAAGATGAAATTGAATGCATAAAGATTCACTGAAGACTATTGTGTGCATAAGCAAATGTGGGGAAGAAAGCTGATGGTTCCCGGCTATCAAAAGGTACATCATCTGTATTTTAAAGGCTGGAAGGTAAACAAGTGGCCATCTAGCTCAGAAGCAACAAAGCCCAGAAGGAAGAAGCACACCAACCTTTGTGACCATGAGGTGTCAAAGGAATCAAGTATCAGACATCAAAGAACAAAAAATCATATCATTGTAAATGAAGAGTGCAGATTGGGGACCAAAAGTCCTGTGGGTTGCAAACCCACTGAGAGTCAGATGACCCTTTCACAGTTGTTGCTTAAGACAATCAGAAAACACATATTTCCTATAGTCTTAGGAAGTGAGACACCTCTCCTCTATCCATCTCTAGGCCCACATGTAGATACACTCACAAATGAGTACCCTGCATGAAGACTATTACCTATGCTGCACTGTGCTTCAAGGCAAATTTTCATTTATTTGCAATTAGAAATAAATATTTCACAATACTGTACATATTGTTTTGGTGATTAATCCATGTGTCTTGATTATGTTTAACTTGTAACAATGAAAATACATCCTGTATATCTAATATTTACATGATGATTCATAATAGTAACAAAATTACAGTTATGAGGAAGCAATAGAAATAATTTTAGGATTGGTGTGTCACCACAACATGAGGAACTGTACTTAAGAGTCATAGCATTAGGAAGGTTGAGAACCACTGCTCTAAAGAGATTTACCTAATGCAACAGATTTATGTAATGCAACTTGACTTTTGATCTCTTGACTGCAGCTTCTGTAAGCACTGGTTACAGATCCACGCAAGACATCATCTTTGAGAAAATTAATTGTTGAGTTAACAATTTATTAACAGATTAGAATTATTCAAAGATTATGGTTGGTCATAATGCTTATTCAGGTCATACTCTTGTGGCAATCAATTGAAAAACTATTTCCTCAGGGCATAACATGATTCCAGTGTAAGAGAATGGAAATGTCTGCATGCTTTTTCTTGGGTCCATTTTGAAGCTCACTGACTGATGTTGAGTATTTGGAGTAGAACCAATGACTTTCCAATCCTGGGCTTTTCGGGGATCTACCGTCTGTGCTGCTCACCGGGGATTGAGTTACTTCTGCAGCCGCAAGTCAGGCTTTGATTAACTTACCTCTGCAGGCAACGGTCTGTGGTCTTCCTGCTGCACTTGGGTCCAGAATCCCCTAATGAAATGAATCAGGGGAAGCTTCCAGCTTACGACCTATGGATTTGGAAACCTCCAGAACATGCAATTGCCCATTAGTAGAACTGGATAAAGCACAGTCTTAGCATCTAAAAAGAAATATTATTTTTTGCTTCTTCAGAGAACTGCATTGAAGACAATCATATACTACTTCCTTGACAGAACAAAATGTCAACAAATTACTTTTGTTGCACTGACACTGTGCATTTCTGCCCTCTCCTTTGGATAAATCCTTCACCATTTAGTATTGTGTCCACAGACTAGGTTAGGAGTGCATCTGGAGGCTTGTTTCATTTTCTTCAGTTCTTTCAGTTGGAGCTATGTTGAACATGTTCTTAACATTTCAGGTTTACGATGCTAGGTCATTGCACATTTCATTTGAATACTTCATTCCATCGTCTTGAGTTTCTTTTTGACGTGTCTGTCCACGTTCTTTTGCTTCATCGCTTCTTTCACTTTCTGACTTGCTTCAGCTACTCTATGTTTGTTAGCACATTTGAAGCTTTGAAGGGTTTTTTAACTACCTAGTGTACCTCCCGTGGGCACTCATGTCATATTTTTATTAAATGTCGAAGACAGAGTGTGTTTTGATGGACATTTATATGATTTCTTAACTAAAATGATCTATTTGTTTAATTAAAGAACGATTGATCACTTACTAAATATAGTTAGTATGCTGAATTGTAGGTACAGGAATAATTGACCCTTACTTTTGAAGTGTAAAAATCAATGAAAAAAAAAGATAAGACAAATACAATGCACTGTGTCATACAGTACAGATTGCTTTATTTGTCTAGTGATACTATAACAGAAATAATGCCAGTAGGTAATTTTAATAATGTACATGCTAAGTTTAGGATGCTAAAGTTTGAGCTCATGTTCCTGGTTCCAGTGGATAACTTGCTGTCTGTTTTCTTTTTCACTTTGATTACTATATTCCTTCCTGATCATGTAGAATGTACCCATTCCTTCACATTTACTGCATTGCTTATTTCACTTTTTGCAATCTCAAAATAGGTCTATTTAAGAAAAACGCTCAATCTTCACCACTTCCTTAACATGATAGAGGAAACCAATTCCCAAGTGAGACTGCATTTTTAATTTAAGGATTAGGATTTACAATACCCATTGGGACAAGTCACAGAAGAAATATTTAACAAAAAAATTAGAGAAATATTTATGAAAGAAACAGAAGTGTGCTCTGAAAAAATACAAAGTAAAATTTTAGAATTAATTTTCAAGTATAAAACCAAATATTTGAAATATCATGGCATTTAAACACACAGTTAAATATTATAGATGTTAACACAGCAAATTTGGAAACTCATTTTTTTAAAAATTTTCATAATACTAAAATAAATAAATATTTCCTGGGTGGAATTCATCTCTCAACTGTATATTTAGGCATAGCTTTTTGTTTTCCAGAGAATTCTTGCTAAGTATCTTTTAAAGCTTTTAACTGTGATTTTGATAAACATTTATAAAACAAATTAATAGTTAAGTGATTGATATGAAGTGAGCTGCTCTTATAAAGGTTTTTAAGATGGAGGAACTGTTCATTATTGTGGAAAAAAGTGGCACTGCCTTTTTGGTGGAATATTTAACAATGCTATCAAAACTTCTCATGTCCTAAGAATTATTATTTTAACTTTTAAGACCTGTTATAGAGAGATTTCTTCACATGGGGTGTGTAAAAATAAGTTCATTATTATAATTATTTGCAGTGGTATGACACTAGGGAACGTGTCAGTATGCATCTGTGTTAGAGAATAGCTTACAAAAACAGTGACATGTGTCTCATGTATATTTTATTATTAGAATATATTTATAAAAGCTATCATAGATGGGTCACTAGCCAAAGGTAAAAATAAGTTGAATGTTGACTTATTGTGAAAAAGTTGATGGCAAATAATCACCCTCAAATCTCTGAAAATTTTATATAATTTATCTACAAAATATATTGCATATCACAATATCACTATTTCCTAACATACAAAGGATGACTGAAGTGTAAAAAAAATGTTGGTATCCATAGTGATTTCTTAAAAGAAATGGGGGCTAAATTTTTATATAATCTGTGGTAAAGTGAAATTATTTGCTGTAACTCATATTCATCCATCACCTTTGCAATAATTCCCATATAATGATAAAGAGTCATGCAAATAGAGGGCATGAGACTAATATGACAGGATTGGTTAGATTGTTCATTCTGCTGGTATAAAGTGCACCATTCTTGAAGCAAGAATAAAGAAGCCCAGAACCACCCAGAAAGAAGCCCCAGTGGAGTGTAGGAGAGATACCGCATGACATGGTGTTGGTAAGAAGTACAGAGAGGCAGAAAGGAAAGGCTCAGGGACTAAAGCTGAGTTGCTTGGGGAAGGAGGCAAGCTTACAGAGCGAGATTCCCTTTAGGTATTTGTCAATGAGACACTGAGGAGCAGAGAGAGACATACCTGTTGGCATATCTGAGACACAATACACACACAAAATCTATACCCTTAAGGTATGTGTGTGTGTGTGTGTGTGTGTGAGAAGATGGCACAGGATCAGGCAGTGCTTTATTCTCTTGGACATGGCATCACCATGAGTCAATGTATCAGCAATTAACAGCAATTACTCTTAGGTCAAAGGGAGTTATTACTGGTAAACTTCCTGTCTTATTCAATCAAGGTCCTTCAAAGTATAGATATGGAATATCTATGTGATTGTATGAAGGTGACCAGACGTCCCACTCTTTAACAATTTAACAACGTTCTGCAGCATCTTAAAATTAAAACAAATATAGTACAATACTATTTTTGCGTTCTATGAACATTTTTGTTGCTCCATAAAGACCGAAAAATTTTTTCTAATGAATCATTTTATTGGGAGCGCATACAACTCTCATCCAATCCATACCAACATCAATTGTATGCAGGCCACATTTACACACTTATTGCCATCATCACTCTCAAAACATCCTCCATCTATCCAGGCCCCCAGTTTCAGCTCCCTTTATTTCCCTTCCTCCCCCCCTCCTTGAACCCTTAGTAATTTACAAATTGTTATTATTTTCATACTGTACACTGTCCAATGTGTCCCAACACTCATTTCCCAGTTGTCCGTGTCCCAGAGAGGATGCTACGTGTAGATCCCTGAAGTTGGTTCTCCCTTTCTATTCCTCCATCCCTCCACCCTCCTGGAATTGCCACTCCTATTACTAGTCTTGATGGATCATCTATCCTAAATTCCCCATGTTTCCAACTTCACTGTACATCTCCTGGTCTAGCTGGATTTATGTGGTGGAATTGGGGTCATGAGAGTGAGTGAGAGACCACATTTGGGAACTAGAGGAAGGTTGAATATTTCATTGCTACTACCCTGTATCTTAACTGGCTCATCTTTTCCTTGTAACCCCTCTGCAAGAGGATGTCACCTCACCTATTGATGGGCTTTGGGTCCCCAATCTGTACTCCTCTTCATTAATAATAATATAATTAATAATTATAATTAACAATAATATAATTAATTAATAATAATTTTAGCTCTTTGATGCCTGACACCAGATCCCTTCACCACCTCATGATCACATAGGCTGGTGTGCTTCTTCCATGTGGGCTTTATTGCTTCTGAGCTGAATGACTGCTTGTTTACTCAAGCTTTTAAGTCCCCAGATGCTATATCTTTTGGTAGTCTGGCACCATCAGCTTTCTTCACCACATTAGCTTATGCACACATTTGTCCTCAGCAATCATATCAGGAAAGGGAGCACGCAATGTTATGTGTTTTACTTCTTGAAGCCTGATATCTAATCCCTTTGACGTCTCATGATCCCATAAGCTGGTGTGCTTCTTCCATGTGGGCTTTGTTGCTTCTGAGCTAGATAGTTGCGTGTTTACTTTCAAGCCTTTAAGATGCCAGATGCTACATCTTTTGATAGCCAGGCTTTTTGAGCTGCACATGTAACTTGTTAACTGCTGCTAACAAATCCCCAAATAATAAATACTGTCTGTGAGCTCTGAGCAGACATTGCAACAAATTGTGAGGGCAGTCAAGTGCTGTGGGAGGGAGAGTTGATATCAGACCAGGATACAGAAGGATGGAAGAGGAAGGCATGACTGATCTCTGCCTTAGAGGAATTGCTATGGGCAGATGTAGAATTCTCTTTCTCCTTAAAAAACTGGAGGAAGTCAGATGTGGTCTGAATGTCATTTATCAACAAGTTTCCAATTTTTGTATGAAAATATTTTCAGGTTACTTGTAAGCTAAAAACACATATTTAAATAATCTTTACTCCTTCATACATATAGAAACACAGAAGAGTTTTTAATTTTAAAATGAATCATCTACATCACCATAGTATTTTCTATTTGAAGCAAAACATGTTCATCTTCATTTATTTATTTAATGAATATCATGCATATCATGTGTAAAATATTATGTTGACACTATTGAAAATCATCAAATAAAACAATTCTCTACTTATGGACTTTACTTTCTAATATTTAATATAAATTTATGTGTTCAAAAAGCTTGTCTAGAGAGCTATTAATTTGGATTTCTGTCAGAAACCAAATTGACTACTGCTAATGAGAAAAATAAGTCAGCAGATATTTTTCCCCTCAGATTCTCAAAATTGCCTGAATAAGAAATGCAAAAGAGTAAAGATGATTTTTAAAATTTAGGTCTAGAATTTCTTTTTATATCATTCCACCACTTACTCCACCTACTGCCATTGAGTTAATTTTTTTGGCTCCCTCACAGACATCAATATCTGCTAGTGTGGTCATAAAAATAGTGGTAGCATACGATTGTATTCAGAGGTCTGAAGATGCAGCATTCCTTTTTTTCATTCAGATAACTGCCCCTTGATCTACACACAGGTTCCTCATGAGCACCACAAAGTGTTCTGGAATTCCTATTCCTTTCATGGCTATTATTGTTTGTTATAATGTGCACAGTTGTACGCTTTTGCTCCCAAGAAGCAGAGAAAAGTCATGACATGACATGGAAAGTTGAAATACCTGATCAGTTCTTCAGATTGAGACTTTGGATTGAGTTGTGCATCTGTGGATACTTGACATTTGAAGAAAAATGAATCCAGCAAGGGGACCATTGCAAAGAAAGAGCCGGCAATCTGTGAAGTCCTCAATGTAATTGTCAGGGGGCCTGATAAACCTTGCACTTTTATACAAATAATTCTCATCTCATATTGTAAATACAGCTTGTATGTGGTGCCATAAATAACACGAACTTGTATCGGATTAGAAATATATGTTCCAGGCAAAGGTAAACTCAAGGTGGATTGCTCTTGCTATACCATTCAGACAGTCCTGTCCCACAGCAACCTTAGGACCAACAGAACAAAACACGGCCCGGTCGTGTTGCATTTTCACTGCTGTTCTCATCCTCGAGTCAATGGTTGCAGTCACTGCATCCTGGAGGGCTTTCCTCTTTTTCACTGCCTCTTTACCAAACATGAAGTTCTTTTCCTGGGATTGAAAGCTCTTGACAACACACCTAACGTATGTACAATAAAGGCTCAGCATCCTTGTTCTAAGGATCATTCTGGCTGTCCTTCTTGAAAAACAGATGTGTTTGTTCTATTAGCAGTCACGGTAACTTGATTATTCTTCACTGACACCATAGTTCAAATGCATCTCGTTTTTCCTTCAGTTTTGCTTATTCAATGTCCAACTCTAATATGCATATGGAACTATGGAAAACACCATGATGTGGGTCAGGCAGACCTTTGTCCTCAAAATCTTTCCAACATCCAATTTTGAAAACACTTAAAATACAACCTTTGCAGTTGGTACATCCATGCACTGACTCATTTGTTCTTTTGAGCATTGATTGTGATCCAAGAAAGACAAAATTCTTGAAAACTTCAATATTCTCCATTTATCACCTGTGGGTCCAGTTGTGAATTTTGTTCCCCTTTATGTTAGGCTGTAATCCACACTGAAGTCTACAATGATATGCATCTGCAAGTGCATCAAGTTCTTTTCATATTCAGTAAGCAAGATGTTATCATTTGCATATCACGGGTTGTTGATAAGCCTTATCCCATTCTAATGCTGCATTCTTCTTCATATAATCTAGCTTCTCTCATGTTTGCTCTGCTTACAGAATAAATAAATTTCATGATAGAATACACCCTGACATATATCTTTCTTGAGTTTAAACTATGTAGTATTCCCTCGTTTCATTCACATAATTGCCTCTTGACCTATACAGATTCTTCATGAGCACAAAGAAGTTTTCTTGAATTCCTATTCTTCTC
>PVJH01048694.1:0-10663 GCA_004026705.1 Nesogale talazaci
AAACATAAACTACTAGGGACTGAAACACTGACAGAGAAATGGTGCTCACATTCTCTAGTACTGCTCTAGTGGAAATATGATGAATGATGGGAGGCTTTAACAAATATACATTCAAGGAGGCTAGAAGTGCAAATCCAGAGTGGCAGATTCAGGGGCATGGTTTCTCTTTCTGTTTGCAGAAAAGATCCTTGGCTTTCCGTGTGTATATCCTAGTTTCTTGGAGTTTTCTGTGTATATTGATACCTTTTACCCTATCTCTCCTATTTTTGTTGTTATTGTTAAGCTCTTTTATAGCTCAAAAAAAAACTAACTCAAAATATACCCTGCACTAATCTTGCCTTATAAATATAGCAAAATTAAGCTATTCTCAAAAGGGAATATAACAGGAAAGGAGATTAATTAGGATTAAGAACACATATGGTGGGGAGAGAGGAGGGAACATATGTGAGTCTAACAATAACATGGTTTACTTTACTAGAAATGACAGCTTCAAGGGGAATTTCATTGCATTCATTGTCAAAATGAACATTTCCAAACCTATCTTGAAGTACAATGTTGTATGTGATCAGATATTATCCATATGCCTACAAAGAAATTTAGGTGTACATCAATTATCATTCACATTTATGCAATAACCATTAAAAGTAATGACAAAGAAATTGAAGAATTCTACCAAAATTTGCAATCAATCTGAAACTGATCAAATAAGCAATCAAAATACTTTGATAGTTATTGGAAATTATAATGCAAAAGTTGGAAACTAAAAGGACAGAATAATAATTGAAAACGTGGTCTTGATTATAAAAACAAGGATAGATATTGCTTGATAGAATTTTGCAAAACCAATTAAAGCTTCATTGCAAATACCTTTTTTGCAAAATGTTTTGTGGGGACTTTAAACCTGGACTTCACCAGATTGAAAAATACAAAGTAATCTAACTGATTACATCTGCTAAAAGAGATAGAATAGAGAATATTGTCCTCAAGACTCAGTGGGCCAGGATGCACTCCATTCTCTCTTCCTCCCCCTTCATTTGTTCTTCTTTGGTCTGGTCAGGCATGCCCCACTCCCCAAGCTATAGCTTCAGTGCTGTCCTCCAAGGCAAACTCCCCTGGGGAGAGAGGTGACTGACCATGTAGTTGGGATTGGGCCGTCAGACCCCTACTCTGGCTCCCCACTCCATGTCATCACACTGCATTCACATCCTGCAGAACCGGGTTTAAGTTCGGTCCCCCTTTCCCTGTCAAGATATATATAATATGCTTCCCTTGGGTGGGTTAGTACCCCATTCCCTCTCTACACATGACCATCCCCCAACCCCACCCCAACTGCAGTTGGCTACCATATGTAACCCTGAATTTGGTCTAGCCCCTGCCATACTACCTTGGTCTCCATCCAGGTATTTCTGTATACAGTAACATTTTCCCTAGGCCCCAATTGCAATTTTTTAAGCTTAACTCAGCGGACTCGTGTTGTACATATTCTTTTATACTTACCTTACTGCACTTAGCATAATTTCCTCCAGTTCTTCCATGTGGTAAAGTGCTTCATGTGTTCATCACTGCTTTTCAGCAATGTGTAGTACCCCATTGTATGTATGTACCACAGCTTTTTAATCCATTCATCAGTTGATGAAAATGTGGGTTGTTTCCAACTCCTTGCCATTGTGAACTGTGCTGCAATGAACATTGGGGCACAGATGTCTGGCAGTGGTTTATTTATTGCCTCTTTTGGTATATGCCCAGGAGGGGGATGGGTGGGTCATGTGGTAGCTCAATTTCCATCTCTTTTAGATAGCGCCATATTGATTTCCATAGTGGCTGTTCATACCTACAGGTCCACCAGCAGTGGATAAGAGTTCCTATCTCTCCACAGGCCCTCCAATACTTGTTGCTTTCTGATTTTTTGAATTGGGCTATTCTTGAAGATATTAGGTGGTATCTCCTTGTTTTGATTTGCATTTCTCTTATGGTTAATGATTGGGAATGTTTTCTCATATGTTTATTGACCCTTCAGATTTCTGTCTCTGTGAAACTTCTGTTCAGGTTCTTTGCCCACCTCCTTTGTTGGCAGTTAGTTTTGCTCTTTTGGGAGGCTATCAAGGTATTGTAGATTTTACTAATAAGATCTTTGTCTGATGTGTCATTGATAAAGATGTTTTTCCAATCCATTGGGCTCTCTTTTTACTGCCTTGGTGAATTCTTTTGATGTACACAGTTGTTTTATCTTTAGTATGTCCCACTTGTCAATTTGTGCCTCCTCTGTGTTTGTGTCCTTCCTTATTTCTAAGAGTGTATGTAATCCCTGTTCAAAAATGTTCAGGTTGGTCCCAATTCTCTCACTGATAGCCCTAATAGTTAGGGGTTTACTTTGAGGCCTGTGATCCACCTTGAGTTTATTCTGGTGCATGGAGTGAGGTATTGGTCTTGCTTCATTTTTCTACAGGTAGATATCCATTTTTTTCCAGCACCACTTGAAGAGGGCATCTGCTTCCCATTTGGTTCTTTGGAGGCCCTTATCAAAGATCAGTTGTCAATGCTTGTGTCAGGCAGGGTTCTCTTAGAGAAATAAAATTCAGGACACTAGTAATTCTTTTTATATATTTATATATTGAGAAAGGTATATAAGATAAGAAAGAAAAAGTTAACTATAAAGCAATACAGATTGCTCAGTGCAACTCACTTGCCTGAGGCAACTAGAAGACTGACAGTCCTTCAAATCTTGAGGGCCGCTGAGTAGTCCTCTGTAGAGCAATCCAAGCTATCTGGTTACAGGCAGCAAACAGCAGAGCAGGTCACCAACAGTCAGCCAGATGACAAAGTCCAACAGTCCCCAGCTCAAGAGATGTATATCCCAGGAGCGTGGTGAAGTAGGGCTTGAAGGATCCTCAACTCACAGCAACACAGTCCATGAGTAGGTGTCCCATGGGTAGTGTTGCTTGGAGGTCGAGGCACAGGACGAACAAGGCAGCTCTCTGGTCCAAAGATCCAGAAGCAAGAGAGAGGGCAGGACTTGCCGAGCCCTTCCTATCTCTGCCCTTCAATTCATCCCGCGTGTTCATTGGCTGTGCCATCACAACAGACCCACCAATCTTCTGTGGCCATATTGGCATAGCAAACCTACCCATCACAATGCTGATGATTTTATTTCTGGGTTTTCAGTTCTTTTCCATTGGTCTGAGTATCTATCATTATGCCAATGCCAGGCTGTTTTGACCACTGTGGTTGTATAATATGTGCTAAAGTCAGGTAAAACAAGCCTCCCCCCACTGTATTCTTCTTCTTGCAAAGTTCTTTGCTAATTCTGGGCTTCTTCTCTCTCCATATGAAGTTGGTAATCATTTTTTCCATTTCCTTGAAGAAAGATGAGGGTAATTGTATCAGAAATGCATTAAAGTTACATACTACCTTGGGTAGAACTAACATCTTTACTATACTGAGTCTTCTGATACACAAACATAGAACAGCCAATGCACAGAGAGGACCATATGGCCAGCCCCACTATGAAACGCAGTGTCCCTTGCTGACCCAAGGCCCTATGGGGAAAACAATGGAGAAGCAGGGTCAGGATTGTTCCCTGTATGACCCAAACACAACATGTCAAAACACTAAGGGTATCCAACAGAGCATGGAGTTTCCAAGGGAGTGTCAAAGATATACTTTGAGGCCAGGGAGTGGACTCCATCAGACTCAACCGGGGGACACTCCTAGAGGTCAATGAACAGAACTTGAACTATTTACAAGTTTTTATTTTTATTATGTTTATTTTAACTAATTTTTATATATCTTATGGACATTGTTTTTTTGTTATTTTTATCCTCATTTTATTTTCTTTGGTTGTGATGCCTTGTGTTTTTTATACATATTAGTATCTCTACAGGTATATCTAGATAAGATAGGCTCTATGAAGAGTCTGGAGGAGAAAAGAATGGAACTGATTGTTACTGGGGGTGGGGTGGGGAGACATGAGAGATGGGGAGGAGGAAAGGAGGGGTGTTGACCAACCTAGGGATAATGGAACAAGTGATTCAAAATCATTGACAAGCTGGGTGTGAGAGCCTGATAGGGATTGATCACGAGTAATGTCACAGAGTGAAAATACTGAAACCAAAATGGAGGCTGAGCATGATAGTGGGACAAGAATAAAGTAAAAGGAAATAGAGGAAAGAACTGGGGGGAAAGGGTTTTTATAGAGGTCTAAATACAGGCATGTACAGAGGTGAACATATTTACATATGGTGATGGGAAACTAAATCTACGTGCATATGCTTATAGGATTAGTATTAAGATAGTAGGTGGGCATTGGACCGCCACTCAAGTATTTCCTAAATGCAAGAACACTTTGTTCTATTAAATTGGCATTCCATGCTGCTTACCTTCCCAACATGATCCCTGAAGACAAATGTGTGCATAAACAAAATTGGTGAAGAAAGTTGATGGGTGCCTGGCTATCAAAAGATAAAGCATCAAGGATCTGAAAAGCTTGAAAGTAAGCAAGCTTCTCATCTGGCTGAGAAGCAACAAAGCCCACATGGAAGAAGCATACCAGCCTGTGTGACAAGCATACCAGAGGGAGCAGTTATCAGGCTTCAAAGAACTAAAAATCACAATATTACATGCCCACCTTCCTGATATGATTACTGATGACAAATGTATGCACAAGCAAATGTGGTGAAGTAAGCTGATGGTGCCTGGATTTCAAAAGATATAGCATCTGGGGTTGGGTCTCAAAGGCTTTAAATCAACAAGCAGCCATCTAGTTCAGAAGCAACAAAGCCCACATGGAAAAAGCACACCAGCCTGTGTGAACATGAGATGTCAAAGGGATCAAGTATCAGACATCAAAGAACTAAAAATTATATCACTGTAGATGAGGAGGGAGTACAGATTGGAGACCTAAAGTCCATCAATAGGTGAGGTGACATCCCCTTAGAGGGTTTGCAGGGAGGAGATGAGCCAGTCAAGGTGCAGTGCAGTAACAATGAAAGATGCAACTTTCCTCTAGTTCAATGCTTCCTCCCACCCACTCTCATGATCCCAGTTCTACCTGACAAATCTGGATAGACCAGGCAATGGACACTGGTACGGATAAGAGCCGGAAACATAGGGACTCCAGGACAGCTGATCCCTTCAGGACCAGTGGTGATACCGGGAGGGTGGAGGGAAGATGAAGTAGAAAGGGAGAACCATTTGCAGGGATCTACATATAACCTCCTCCCTGGGGTATGGACAACAGGGAAGTGGGTGAAGGGACACATCGGACAGTATATGATATGACAAAAT
Source organism: Nesogale talazaci (assembly GCA_004026705.1). NCBI lineage: Eukaryota > Metazoa > Chordata > Mammalia > Afrosoricida > Tenrecidae > Nesogale > Nesogale talazaci. The sequence goes on from PVJH01048694.1 coordinate 5,284, forward strand.
AATGATAATTTGTAAATTATTAAGGATTCATGGGGAAAGGGGAGTGGGGAGGAAGGGGAAATAAGGGGAGCTGATATGGGAGGCCTAAATGGAAGGAGGATGTTTTGAGAATGATGATGGCAACAAATGTGTAAATGTGGCCTGTGTGCAATTGATGTATGCATTGATCATGATAAGAGTTAGATGACCCCCCAATAAAATGATTTAAAAAATAAAACAAAACAAAACAAAATAGAGATAAAGTAGAAACTCAATATCAGTAGCCAACACAGAACCAGAGCTTACTGAGAAACAGATTATCAATTGCCTATTGAAGCTGAAGAAAATGAAAACAAATCTATGAGAATCAAATTTCAAACTTCAGTATATCTCATTTGAGTTTAGAGAACATCATATGAATAGGTTTGATTCATTGACCATGAATGACAAGAAACTGATGAGCTTAAGGATGAAATCAATATTATTTAAGCAGGAAATCCAAAATGCACTGATAGTATAAGCTAAAAAAAGGCTCTAGGAATTGATGGTCTATCAATTAAAATATTTCAACAAGCTGATAAAACACTTTTTTGTGCTAAGAAAATGGAAAAATAGCTTACAGGGCACTGACTGAAAGAGTTCCATGTTTATACTCATTTCAAAGACGGGTGATCCTGCCAAATATAGAAATTATTGGGCAATATCATTAATATCTGAAACAAGTAATTTTGTGCCAAATATAATTCAACAATGGTCGCAGCAGTACACTGACAGTGAACTGTTAGAAATTCAAGGTAGATCTAGAAGAGACATGTCCCAGAGAATATCATTGCTGATGACACATAGATTTTGGATGAAAGCAGAGAATCCTAGAAAGATGTTTAGTTGTGTCTTATTAATGAAGCAAAGGCATTAAACTGTGTGAAGGTGCAACACAGAGAACTTCAAAGTTAAAGAAGTAATAGTACATATTATTTTATTCGTGCAAAATCTCAAGAGTACAAAGTAAACTACTGTGACAATTAGATCAGCAGTTCTGCTTATGGTAATGTTGGAACTGAAGGATTATGAAAGAGGATAGACAAATTCTGGGGGGGTGATGGAAATATTTTATATGTTTACCATAGCTATGGATTATAGCTGTTTATGCCGTATTCTTATGTCAAAACTGTTCAAATTATATATTTTAATATGCACAGTGTACTGTTTCAGCTAAATTTCCATAAATTCTATTTTTAAAAGCCTATAATTTGGGGCAGAACCCCTGTGGTGTAGTGGTTGTGCACGGGACTGCAGCCCACTGGGTTGGGGGTTCAAATCCAGCAGCAAGGCTGGGCCTCCTATTCCCACCACCAAGGGAGTGATGCCCCCCACAAAAAAAAAAACCTATAATTTGAAAACCTGAAAGTACCCTTTAAGGACACAAATTATATGTGAGAAAATAGAAAGATATTTCTTATTCTTGTACGCGATGAGTTGACTTCTAAACGATGTTAATTCATAAATTTAATATAATATCTTGGGCTCTAACCTTCTGAAAACTTCTCACAGTTTCTATAATAATATTCCCTCCTTCAACGTTAATAAATAGAGTTGAGTACAGAAGACCAAAAGGATTAACCTAACTCGAATAGTTCAGACCTTGTCAGTGGACCCCTTCTGATGCACACTCAATCTGATCAGGTTTTCAATGGTCTGTGTTTTGTTTGTTTGCTCATAACAGGGTTATCTCAGATGTTTTCTGTCATTGGGATCCCTCTCTTGAATTTGTGCTATGTGTTTTTTCTGGTTTTCAGTATATGAAACCCAGGATTGATGAACCTCTAGGGACACAGATAGAAGAAGGGTTTCTTGAGTAGGGGAAAACAGTATCTGGGTTAAGGGTGGTGGGGAGAGAGAATGTCAAGGAGGCCAAGAAAGAAAAGAATGTTCGAAAATCTACTGTGGTAGCAATTGTACAATACTGCTTGATGTGTTTAAACTATGGAATGATATGATATATAAACTCCCAATTGAAAACAAATTAATATAGGATCAATAAAATTGTGGGTTTTTTTTTTCAGAGCTAGGTAATTTGATTTTAAAGTGAATGTGAGCAAATAGACATATGAAAAAGGAAACCACTAAACAAATCTAGGCCAGATTAGCCCCAACAGATATTAAAATAGACTCTAAATCCTGTATAATTAAGACAGATGGTACTCACATATGACTAAATAAGGAAAACTGAAGGGACAGAAAACTAAGTCCAGAAATAGACCCAAGCACACTTGGAATTTTAGGTGGCTTCTAAATTCACTGGGCTAAAAATGGACAAATGGATAAGCATTTTAATAAAAAATTAATTCTATACTTCATATCACATGCTAAGGTATCTGTGTTATGTGCAAACTGTTACCCTAGTAGTGTTTTTTTTAATTATCATCAAATATGATCAAATCAAGCTCAAAAAAATCTAAAAAAAGAATGCAAAAACATGGACAGAGATATCACATTAAAATATTTTATTTAAATAGTTATTTTATATATGGAGCACTCTTAGAAGAAAACTCTAATTGTAAATTACACTAAGATACTTGCACAACCTATAAAATTTATAAGACTATAAAACTTGGCATCACAACATTGGCAAGACTCTCATCTAAGAGTCAGTAGTAGTACAACATTTTGAAAATACAAATAGAATGGACTTCTGGTTCAAGATGGCTGAATGACCACATCTTGAATGAATCCATCTTTAACAATAAGAAGAAAAGCATCAAGGTCCTCTACACCCACCAAGGAAGCACCTGGTTGTCTCTTCACCTTGTATATAAAGCCCCAAATGAATCATGGCCCAGTAACACAAAGTCAGCACCTGACCAAGCAGCTCAACCAATCTAACAGCTGCCTCACAATGTAACAGAAACAGCTTAATCATGGTACACACACACACACACACACACACACACACACAAGACAAACAGGCATAATCAACTGAAAAACACCAAGATCCAAAGAAATGTTCTGATGAAAATGCCCTAGAACTATCAGAAATAAAATTCAAAAGAATGATGTTAAGGTCCTTTCAAAGAATGTAGGAAATACTTGGAAGAATGACAGAAGGAATAGAAAAATTCAAAACCCTACAACAAGGAAAATTCCAGAAGACAAATGATAAGACCATGAGACCACACGCAAAAAGGGCAGAAGAACACAATCAAAGAAGCAGAAAGCTAAATTAGGGATCCTGAAGGCAATCCTCTCAGTTACAACTGATGAGAAAAACAATCCGCAAAGAGAGCAAGGGAATGCAACAAAAACATAGCCATTATGTGGGGCGCTGTTAAAAGGAACAATGCCCAACTCACTAAGATTATGGAGCAAGAAGAAACAAAAACAACAAAGAACTGCAGAGAAAATCGTGCCCAAAAATTCATGGAAGTAAAAGTTCCATACCAACATAAACAAGGAGAGTGAAATGGTACCGGAAATTGAGAGAACGCCAAATGGGAGGGATCCCCAAAGACACAGACATTGTGATGTAACATAGTCCCAACTCTCCAATATCTAATAAAAGGAAAGAATCCCGAGAACAGATAGGAACAAAGGGAGTCTCTTGCAAAGGAAAATCAATAAGAATAAGTAGATATTCCTCAGCAGAAACCCTGCAATAAAGAAGACCATAGAGTGACACCTATAAAATCCTACAAAAATAAAACTTTACTCAAAAATCTTTTTTTTCTCTCAAAACACAGGGCATCAATATTTTGCATCCCCTGCCCCCCTCCCACACTGTTCCTCTCAAGCCTAATCCACCACCAGCAGGTGGACTGTGACTCACAAGGTATCCACAGCTGCTGATCGATCGCTATGGGGGAATGGTCAAGAATCTCATACCCAGCAAAAAATACATATCACCTATAAAGGGGAAATATAGACATTTCCTGACAAGGAAAAACTGAATGAGTTTGTAAAACCAAAAACAACAAGACCACACACACAATACTTTAAGAGAATACTTTGTGCAGAGACTCATAAACAATAGCAGGCAAAAACTGAAATCAACATATAAGACATCATTATCAGAATTTGGGTACTGAAAACTGTGCTCAAAAAATCACAGAACTTTGCTCACTTTGACAGCACAGATACTAAAAAGTAATAATAATCACAGCATTATAAGATAAACAAAAAACCCACCCCAAACACACACACACACACACACACATACACAAAGCCACCAAGCAAAATAGCAGCAAGAAACCCACACATTTTGTGGCAGTCACCTAATCTGGTCTCAATTTGAAGAAGATGAGTGTAAGGGTGGAGTCTAGCCTGTCCATCTGTGTGGACATGACCTCCTTCTCTGAGAATTCTAGGAGAATGCCTCCTCTGGGATATCTGGTACTTCCTTCTTGGAAGCAAGAGACACTCTCTCACTTGCTAGGAGACACTCAGCTGACAAGTTTGGCCCCCTGTGAGACATCCCTGAGGAGACACCACATGGACCCACCCTAATGCAGCAAGAAACCCGGACCTAGAGAAGCCTCGTGGAAACTTCTGCCAGCGCTGAGATGCATAGAACACCCCTGGATCCAAAGACTTCCTACCCACTGGCTTGTGGTCATTCTGCATTTGGTATCATTGCATGTGTTTCATGAGTCTAAAGAGGACTTTGTAGATTGCTGTCAGACATATGGTCTAATATCAGACCTATGAACTTGATCTGGACTGGGCTGGGATGTTTTCTTAATGTACAATTACCCTTTATATAAAACTCTCTCTTATATACGTATGAATGCTTATGGATTTGTTTTTCTAGCCTACCCAGACTAACACACATATCAATAGACACCAAATATTAATCAAGTAAATATATCAGTCAAGAGTCGGAGAGTAGTAGATTGAATAAGAAATGATGATTCATCAATATACGGCCTACAAGAAACAAACTTTAAGCACAACATCAAAATACTGTATGTACTCAAGGATAAACCTAGTTAGCATATTTTTAATGCAGTTTTGTGATAAAATTAGGTGCATTGGCAGATATTTAGGTGGGCTTTTACTTGGGTATTTAGGTAGATGATGTCAAAGGATGGACAATAATTACCAAGCCAATCACAACCACGGATGTTGAAAGGACAAACAAATATATCTTGAAAGTAGGGACAGAGTGCTCCTTAGAGACAAGGGTGGCCATATTTCATCTGACATGCTTTGGACATGGTGTCAGGAGAGACCAATCACTGGAGCAGTGACAAAAAAGAGGAAGGCCTTTGTGTTAGTCCGGGTAGACTAGAGGAACAAACTTTATAGATACACATATATAGAGAAAATGTTTATATACAAGAGGAACAGGACATTGAGCCCAGTCGAGTTCAAAGCCATAAGTCCGATATTAACCCATCTGCCCGAA